>BQNB010058480.1:0-36529 GCA_026074375.1 Tanacetum coccineum | reverse complement strand
AAAATATTCTGGGAGACTTGTGCTTTCCCCGCTGGATTTTGAGTTCTTGTAGTGAGCTCTCCAAAAGATTATATAAACTATTTGGGTAAGTTGTCTTTTTTATTGGAATCTTGTCTCATAGTTCTTCATATTTAGTAGAAACAACAGCCATCGTAAGTAAACGTAAGGATTGGGAAATAGCTCTTTCGGGAATTGTAAAGTTGCTATTCTTGAATTGTGTGAAGGATATTCCACTTGCGTCCCGATTCTCCTTCCTCAAATGCCCTCACTTACCAACGATGTCCTAAATTTGATCCCATGTATTCCCAAGTTAGGGCACATAACTTCCCTTTTACTGTCCCAAGATAGTCAGTGCGAACCCCTTTCACCTCAGTCGAGAACGGCAATTCACTAAAAATCATTTCTTCCATCTAAAATTTTAATATCACATGACCTTGCTCATTTATACTCGCCGCTATCCAGTCTAGAGACTTCGTTTCCTTGTGGAGCGCACCCGCATCCTGCTTAATGTCAACACTACCCTTTAAGAGCACTAGTTCTCACCGGCATCTTTCCGTAAGGGGTACATCTCACAGCAAGGCTCAATGCCCTCAACAAATAGTTTTGATAATTAAAGTACAATAACTTTTGATGGCTTCCCAACCCAACCTAATCCATATGAGTAGTTGTTGATGAAACTATCATCCTTTATTAGACCTAGTCGACAAGGTCGAGGAGGAATTTCTTTTTGGTGCTTGGTTAATGGATTCACGAGGACTAAGGTTTTGAGGAGAAACAAACAACTCCACAATAAGGAGTGTTCTCTTAACTGATCCCACAATTACGTTTTTGGGAAAAAAATCGATAAGGGAACGTCTCCGGATCTATTGGTGTGTCGGAAACCCGTTTTATGTCATGGGATATCATGGAATGATCATTTGTGAGGCTAACTGAATGGAACGGGCATGACGGCAAAAAGACCTTTTTCCTCGGAGGTGCTTGTAGATAAGCCTCGACAAACTTACTTAGATTCTTTGAAACTCCTCTAAGTGGAAGCAAATCACGAATCGCTAGCCTTCTTAAGATATCATACAGCGCATCATAGGATAAAATAAAAAAAGTTAGAAACTTGGCTTTTTCTCTTGTTACATGTAACACAATTAAATTAGTTTATACTTCTAAATGCTAAATCCTAACATTAGCATGATCCTAACTCTGTTATTAGTTTTTAGTTTTGAACATTACGAATTTACTTAGAATTATTTCAGTTCATAAAGAGCTCTTAAAAAGGCGGAAGATGAACTCAAATAATGCTCCCTGTCATGAACTGAAATAATGCTAAGTAAATTCGTAATGTTTAAAAATGAAAACTAATAAACGGGTTAGGATTATATTATTGTTATGATGTAGCATTTAGGAGTGTATAAACCAAGCAAGAGAAGAACACAAGTTTCCTAACTTTTTGGATTTATCATATGACACGTTGTATGATATCTTGGGAAGGCTAGCGATTCGTGATATGCTTCGACTTGGAGGAGTTTCAAAGAATCTAAGCAAATTTGTTCAGAAGTATGTAAAAGCACGTATAAGGGAAAAGGTCTTTTTGTCGTCATATCCGTTCTCATTCAGTTAGCCTCACAAATGATCATTCCATGATATCCCATAACATACAACGGATTTCTCACACACCAATAGTTCCCAAGAACTTAATTGTGGGATCAGATGATGGAACACTCCTTGTTGTGGAGTTGTATCTTTCTCGTGAGACCTTACTCCTCGTTAACCCATTAACTAATCGTCAAAAAGAAATCCCCCTCGACCTCCTCAACCTCATACGTCCAATGGAGGATGGACTGGTTTGGGCTGGGAAGCCGTGGGTTGGGTTGGGAAGCCGTTTGAAGTAGTTGTAATTCAACCATTTAGATTATTTCATGAGGCTATTGAGCCTTGTTGTGAAGTGTATACCCTCACGGAAAGAAGCTGGGAAAAGTTTGCGCCCTTAAAGGGTAGTGTTGAAATTAAGCAGTATGCGGGGACATTGCACAACAAAACAAACTCTCCATACTCGGTACCGACAAGGGGAAATAAGCAAGGTCGTGTGATACTAAAGCTAAACATGGAAAAAATGTTATTTACTGGCGTTTTCCACTGAGGTGAAAGCGGGTGCCCATAAACTGTCTCGGGATAGTAAAAGGGAAAGTTATGTGCGGGGATCAAATTCAGTACCTCGTTGCGAAGTGAGGGCTTTGGAAGAAGGAGAATTAAAGAAAAAGTGGAGTATCCTTCACACCATTTCAGAACATCAACCGTACAATTCCCAAAGGAGCGTTTTCCTTTCCTTAAGCTCGGACTCTTGTTTCTACTAAATAAGAATTGTGAGACGGATTCCAAGAAAAAAGGCATCTTGCCCAAACAAGGTAGCTTATATGCAATGAAAAGCCAGGTACACAATTGAAAATATTGTTTTATGGAGTGCAATCCGAGATGTCACAAAATACTATTCTTTTTCAAAAAATCTAAAATACCCACAAAATCCACGAGGTTTGCTAAATTTTGCGGATTTTTGAAAATATTGAAAAATCACTAGATCATTTAAAAAACCTTGCAAATTTTAGATTTTTTGAATTTTTAAAAAATCGAAAATCGCAAGGTTTTTAACAACCTTGCGATTTTGCGATTTTTCAATTTTTTATAAGAAATTCGCAAAGTTTCGGATAAATCTTTCTAGATTTTAACATTTTACTAGATTTTCATGCAAGGTTTTGTTACAGATTCAATGAATAAAAGGTTTTTATCTAGTAAAGTTGACTTTTTAGTCAAACTTTGAGAAATTTTTTTAAAAATCGAAAAATCAAAGAGTCGCAAGGTTTTCTAAACGACCTTGCGATTTTTCGATTTTTTCAAAATTCCGCAAAATGTAGCAAATATTAAGGATTGTTTGGGTATTTCGGATAAAAAATAAGTGTTTAGTGAAATATGGTTGTACAAATGGGCATTTTTGTGATCTTTCCTAAAAAATTTGACTTAAAATTGTTTAGTTTACTTGATTGTCTTCCAACTAAGGCTAATTTATAGCACAATAATTTAGGTTGAAGTATAGCTTTAATTACTCACAGGCTTTGTTTGGTCTTAGCAACGGCATGGTGGTAGGTCTGAGCATGTGAATCGGACCGGATCCAACTTAACATATTACGGTCCGGTCATCGATCCTTTCTTTTTCTCATATACGATCTTCGGTACGGTTCGATCTTACACAAAACCGGCAATTATGCTTTTATTTGACCGGACCGATCCGAACATGGACCGGCCATTTCGGTCCGGTCTTCGGTCCCTTGTTTTGGACAAACTTTGTTCTACTTTTTTATGTTACAACTAACCTACCAAAATATAATTTATGAATCTATTATACTAAAAGATTCAGCCCCTAAATTATTACCCAAATAGCCACAGGTACAAAACCCTATTGCCTCAAGTTTTTCATCACAAAACCAAAACTTAAAATCAACTTATGCAGTTACAAAGTTACTAATTAGTATCAACCTTAAGGATTCCAGCAAGCATAGGTTACAAACCCCTGATCTCCAAATCTAAACCAGGGTTTAAACCCTCCATAAAAACACACACATTCCAATCATCTCAAATTCATCAAAAAATCAAAAAATCAGAATCAATGCCTCCAAACCATGTGAGAAAACCAAAACTTGAAAAAAATTGAAGATGATGTTATTTATCTTCAAAAAAGTAAGCTTTTTTCTTTCTTTTGTTTCTTTTGTTAATTTTTATTTTTATTTTTTAGAATTAAGATGGTTATGTATTGATATCTAGATGGTTATCTTAGATTGAATCATTTTTCAGTTTCGTGATTAACTCATGGGTTATGGTTCGGGAAGTATGGTTCAAGGAGTTTTGTTTAAAAGGTTGAATCTTTGTAGCTAATAATTCAGTTCCATTTGAATTAGCATTGTACCTTTCAGACACAAAATTAGCTTTAGTTCTATTTGAATTTTATATTCTGAGTTTTCACTGTAAATTATGCTTATTCTCCGAGTTTTACTTTGTTTCAGAGTGTTCTACCAGGAATTTTACAAGGTGATATAGACAGTGGCAAAAAGATTTGTGGGAATGAAGATTTTCATGCCAAGGTTTGCAATAACTATATATGTCTTTTGTTTCTTTTATTTTGTTTGTATAAAGGGTATTATACCTTTAGGCAACCAATTATCTTTTGCTATGAATCGGCTTGAACATTATATACAAAGTTTGTTTACAATTATAAGGTTAGTTAGGTTCTAAAACAGTTAAGGATGTTCGATGTCATAGTAGTAGAAAAATAATCATCCAAGGGGCGACTTTTCCTATGAGTGCCACAACTGCTTCTTTTCATAGAGACACCATTTATTCTCATCCTATCTATTTATTCCTTAATAATCCTTATATGATGAACACTTACAAACCGAAGTTGAAAGTTTTGATAGTAAATGCTTCGATGATATTAGGTTCTAATAGAGATTAGTTATATATTTAAGTAAAATATAGAAGAAATCCTTTGCTAAATTAAAAATTAGGTTCCATCTTGATTACATATACACTTGAGTATACTATAAAACAAAAGTCAAGCTTTGCAAGTAGTTTGACCCTTTCACTAATGCCTACAGAGAAACTTGCTGAGAATCTGGCATGTGTAACAGCAAAGAACCCTGTTGTTTTGTATTAATGTATTCAAGTTGTAGTCAAGATCTTTTATGTTACTATTTTAGTATGCATTTGGAATATGAATCCATATACATAGTTTAGGGGTGTAAGAACAGGACCCTCAAAGACTTAAGTAGCTCAGGAATGAGTCGATACTCGACAATGAATTTGTTTATATTTACCCATGACATAGAAAAGACCAGAATGTTTCACTAGACCTGAAGGTCTCCAAGAAAACGTTAAATATAAAAAGCAACTTCCGCGAATGTTTAAACCCAGTTATTGCGACTCTATATTTGCATAAGGTTTTTTTGTTATGAGGCGAGGCTAACAAATGGTCACTATCGAGTGATTTTCAGGGTTGTATAGCACGATGTTTCATTGAATGTGTGGACGCAGATGGTTCGTGTTTTGGAGGCAAAGGGGACGATACAGGTCAAACTTTTGGGCACCAAAACATCATCATGGACAGGCTGCAAATGGTGCTAATTTATCTCGAAATATTTGCTTATCTAATAAAAATTAAGAGAAAGTTGATGATTATGATCATGTCGTTGAAAGAAATCGAAACATACCCCCTACATAGTGTTTTGTCAAAGCCATCTGTAAATATCTACTTTTTTAATTAATATCAAGAGTACATAGTACGGGCCTTTTTACGGACCATGTTTTTGATTGTGTATGTCATCGTTTGAAGGGGGCATGTTAAGCACGGGGACACATTATCCTCCATATAAGCTAGGTGTCTCTTTTCCCTTCTTCCCGGTGCACCTAAAACACACTCACCTAAAATACCTACTTTTCACTGCCCAAAACACACACTTCATTCCAATAGCACAAGAGTCACCACCATCATAACCCCTCTTATCTGGAAATAGTCACCATTGTTCATCCACCTTCGATGTACCTCTACCATCTGCTTATTAATATACATGTTGTTGAGGTCTCCTCGATCAGCCTAGGTATGTAAAGCCTCAATTTTTTTCACAGTCATGTTTATTGTGTAAAATAGAAGTTGTGAATCGTTTTTGTAATTTGAAATTTGATTTTTATGTTTATGCAGCTAAGTTGTTTGTACTCTAAAATTAGAGGGCATGGGGAGATATATCTTCATTAGAGGCGTGTTAGTTGTTTTCAGGTATTTTGGTACTTTTATCCAGAACTTATTGTTTCACAAGTAGTAGTTCATTTTTTAGTGTCACAGTCAGGATTTACTATGTTTTTTAGTTTGTTTAACCTGGGACATGTGTGTATGGGCTTAAATATGACATCACTTTCCAAAAGTTAGTTTCATGGCCGAGTGGAAACCTGTTTAACTTAGTGGCCAGGATTTTAAGGTAAATGCTTTTATATTATGTGATCTTATACGATCCAATGCGAATATATTGGATTGAAAGACAATAATCAATCTAAATCACCAGCAAGCCCATCAATAACATTACTACATCTCCAAACTAAACTAACTAATAGAAGTAAAGTAATTTAACCTGGATTTTTGTTGCAAATATGGTTGCGGCATTTTTATACAGTGATCAAACGTACACATCAAACTCAAATACCCCACTACAATTGTGTGGGTAATAACCCATCAAACAAAGGGATCAACATTTAACAAAATCACTATGCAAGTGACCATTATACGCACACCATGCGAAAAAACAATTGACACAAGCCTTGTGCAACGTACGGGTCTGCATGCCTCGTATACTATAAAATACAGTTTCCACATTTAATGTGGTTGTATTAATGATCATGCAAACAACTTTTCTAGGCCTAAATTGCGTTTTGATTATCTAACCTGCGTTTTGATAATCTGATTATCCATGATTTAGGCTGCTACATTTCCACAGCCATGAATGTGCAGTTACAGAATGCCAAGAGTTGGCAGGATTGAATGTTATTCAAGTCTGTAGATAATGCAAACAATAAGTCAGTTTCAGGCAGATATAAAGCTTCCAATAATGAGCTGCATATATTACCTCAATCAACTTAGTTTTAGCCAAACATCCCCCCTGTACATCTGAAACATCTGAAACCTATTAGAAGAATGTCAAAAACATTGTCTGTATCATGCATTGAACTGGAGCTGATGTTGAACCAACTGGAGCTTGGTGCCACGGGTACTATTGTGGTGATGATTTAAACGATGTGGGATGTCAATTCTTCAACTGGTCGATATCTTAGCACTGACTTTATTGTGTCTAACAAAGAGGTTTACTCTGATTCTTTATAAGCTGTGGAGTTGATGCTCTAACGAAAGAATATTGCAGGGTTATTTGATGCATTGCATAACAAGGGGCAACATCGGCCATAATTTCCTGTTGCTAAAAGAAGAGGCCATTTACTCTGTGACCAACTTTTTGGTTCAGCCAAATAAGGAAGACTTTCGTGTAATGAGATTTGCTGATTTTATGCTGGAGTTTGATGGTGATACACGTGTTCGGAAATCTTATGTAAAATCTAAAGGTTTCAATCGTTATCCTTTTTAGTTTGTCGAAATTGACGACCTAGAACCTACGAATAACAAATATTTAATAGGTGAGAATTCAATGTTTTTCATAAATATTATTGTTTAGCATGTCGCATAGCACTGATAAATCTATGTATTAAAAAATATCTGGAGATGCTGCTGGGTACGTGACCAACGTGGGTAGAACTACGCAACAAAAGACAGGGTCAATGACACTAGACTTCCACCTGGCTAACCGCAAGTTCTATCTATTCTGTTTATCTATTATTAGTTTCTAAACCGACGCAAAGTACTATCAATTTGGCTATATAGATAGTAGACAATCTCAGATAGCATTAACATAGTCCCTAGTTTCTTAAACCACTTACACAACATATCATGATAACGACACACACAATTTTTCCAGACCACACGCTGCATAATTAATGAGCACATATAAGCTAACCCCAAATTACACGACCCTATAGTTCTGCTTCAAAATACGAGGACTGGATTATCAATTTATGCGAGGTTTTACCTAATTAAAAAACAAAAAATAACTTCAAAATTAACCCGGTGCCAAGTGAATGCACACCCGATATTATGTGTATTTTCACCCATTTCTATATAGAGGCCAGCAAATAAGGGTTACGTTGTGGGGTGCTCTAGGCCACAAACTGATTGAAAAAGGACCCGCCATATTGGCCTCTACCTAATTGTCATAACCTGCGTTGACTACGCGTATTCTTACCCCTATTTATATATAGATAAATGTAAACAAATATAAATATATAACAAGGATCAAAATCCACAAAATCAATAAAACCGGAAGTAGTATAGAGTATCTCCGGGTCGTTATGTCCCAACGAGGCTTGAATGGAAAATCGAATGACGAATTGATAATCGATGTTTGAATATGACAAGGATATGATTTGGGCACTAAACCTAAAAAGCAAATGCGCGAAAAGATAAGCAAGGAAAATAAGCTAGAGCAAGCATAAAGGCTAGGAATGGCAAAAACACTAAACACTTTTATACTAAGACACAAATAAGCTCAAATAAGCTTAAGACAAATCAAATAAGCAAATTCAACAAGCAATTAAGCTAAATTAAGCAAGAGAAACTCAGCAGTACTAACAATTTTGACTACCAGTACTAACTTGGAGTTAGTACTGCTAACAATTTTGACTACCAGTACTAACTTGGAGTTAGTACTGCTAGCTTTAAAGTTAGTACTGCTAGCTTTACAAAACAAAATGAAACAGGAAATAAGCAAATAAGCTAAAACAGATATTTAACTAACCCTAATAAGCACTCAGGCATAAGAATAAGCAACTAGAATAAACTAAAGTGGCAAATCAGCTAAAAAGCTACAAACTGATAAACGATTAAGATTGCTTTGAAAAGGCAAATAAGCTTTAATAAGCTCTACTAAAGACAGTTAAGGAAAATGGGTTTAATCTACTCTAAAAAGCTAAGCAAATCTTAAATAAGCAGAAATAATAAGCTGATATGCTAAAATGAACTAACAGTACTAACAGTTTTAACTACCAGTACTAACTTGGAGTTAGTACCGCTAGCTTTAAGTTAGTACTGCTAGCTTTAAAAATCCCAAAAATAGAACCAGCAGTACTAACTGTGGGTTAGTACTGCTTGTTCCAAACACCCCTTAAAGTTTTCAAAAATCATTTTTCTTTTTGTTTTAAGCTGATTTGGTGCTAAACAGATTATCAAATAACAAAATAAGACACTTATAAGCAGACTTCAATCACTAATAAGCACTTAAATAAGCTGAATCAGTCCAACAGTATCATCTAGCATACTACCAGTTCTAACTGAGTAAGTGACACAAACTATTTTGAAACTAACAACTAAGCAAGATAAGCACTAAACATCATGATTAAGCATAAATAAACAAATATAAGCAACAAATAAGCACTAATATTCTTTTCTGGTTCCTGCAACAATGACTAGTATTATACAAACAAGTTACTATATTTTTCAAAAATTTCGCCTAAGTTACTAAATTTTTATTTTGTTCACTTAGGTTACTAAACCTTATGAAACATGACATTTGGGGGTTACTCAACTTGCAAAAATATACGTAAACATCATTGAACTTGTAAAAACATAACATTTATGTTACTTAACTTACCTAAAAATATACGTCCAGGTTGCTCGGATTAACATTGAAATTATGAGGGTGTATGTTTATCAAAAGTTCAGTAACCTAAGTGAACAAAATGAAAGTTGAATAACTTAGGCGAACTTTTTAGGAAAGTATAGTAACTTCTTTGTCTATTAACCCATAGTATATCAATAAATTACACTTTCCAAAATTATTTGAATTTTTTTTTTAAGAAATATATATTTGTTAATGTTTTCTTTTTTTTTTACATTTTAGCAGAATAATAGTTTTATTCTTAACTAATTAATTAAACTTTTCTTTAAAGTTTGTAATAAAGTTGCGCAAATTAAAAAACTTATATAATATTAATTAATTAAACTTTTCTTAAAGTTTATTAATTAATTAAAAAACTTTTCTTTAAAGTTTATTCTTAACTAATTAATTAAACTTTTCTTAGCAGAATAATAGTTTTAAAGTTTGAAACTATAATATTAATAAGATTGTTATTAAAGTTGCGCAAATTAAAAAACTCCGCTGCAACATGCGACAACAAACTCTCAAGAAGCCTCGCATAAGTCGTACGAAGATGATTTAAAAAAAAACTAAAGCGCTGTATGAATTACACAAAATATGTCATCCTCAAAATTTGAAAACATACTGCGATACATTAAAAAAATAGCTATCATGTCAAACTTACAAAACATTGCAATCATTAAAATAATCACATGTTAATAGTTTTCGACACACGCAAATTACAAACCCGTGATTTAAATATCTTCGCCGCAACGCGTGGGCACATTCTCGTTTTATACATTACACTTAAAATCAATTTTCATATGTTATACAATAACAACAATACTCAGTTTCAAGAGATGTGAAACGTAGACATATTATACATTTACTATCAGGTAAATTCAAAGGTAAAATGGTTGCTTTCATGAATACCTTTCACAACTAACTATAATTTCATCTGTTGCGATTGTGGTAAATATATTATATTTTGAGAAGAAATGACTACCTCTTATCTTATTGAAATGTAGCAAATACATTTGTTTATTGACAATTACTCCATTCCTAGTATTTTTGTTTTAAAGAATATATTTTACAATATATTTTACAAACTTATATAGTATGTTTTTTTCTCAAACACACTTATATACTGCAATGGACACACACAAGAGTTGTTAGTGTAATATAACAAAAGAGTATTTTTAGGAGGTTGAGTTATTTTGCATACTAGTTTTTTCTTACATACTAAGAGACAAGTCTAGACCATCCATTTCATTAGATTAAAAAGACAACATTTAAGATTAAAAAAACATGGAGGGACCAAAAGTGTAAATTTACTAAAACTCGCACTAATCATTCTCTCATTATTTGTAGAGTTGGCAAATATTACCAAAATTGCAATTAATTAACCTTTTTGACATTTTTATGTTTTTTTTTATGTTCTTTTTACGTTTTTTTACGTTCTTATACGTTTTTGTACGTTTTCATACGTTTTCGTCCGCTTTCGCACGTTTTCGTACGCTTTCGCGTGTTTTCGTCTGTTTTCGCACGTTTTCGTTCTTTTTAGACGTTCTCGCACGTTTTCTTATGTTCTCGCACGATTTTTACGTTTTCTTTCGTTTTCACACGTTTTCTTTCGTTTTCGTCCATTTTTTGACATTCTCTTACGTTTTCGCACGTTTTCTTACGTTTTCGCACGCTTTCGTTCGCATTCGCGCGTTTTCGTCCGCTTTCGCGCGTTTTCTTAAGCTTTCGCGCGTTTTCGTCTGTGTTCAGACGTATTTGGCTGTTTTGAGACGTTTTTGGCATTTATTGTCACAACCCGAAATTTTCAGAATTTTAAATTACTATTTTAACCTTTGACTTTTTGGTTCCGACGTGACTTTTGGACTTTTGACCTTTTACGGTCACATAAAAACGATTAACGCGTAGCCGGTAAATTTTTTAAACGTATTTAAATAATAAATCATAATTACTATTATTATCGCTCATTTGCAAATTTATTTTTCAAACTTATTTGACTTGAAAACGAGAATATATATTATTCCTAAATTGACTTATCAAAAACGACCCGCTAAATTACGTTTTCACGACTCGGACTCTAAAGCAATTTAGTGTAAAACGGCATTCCGGACAACTTTTCAGTTTTACCCGAGTCACGAAACTAAGCAGAAAATGACTAAAAAAGCCTCGCAAAATTTTAAACACAACGCGTACCGACACAAAAATAATTAAATTTATATTTAATTATCACTTTTTATTAAATACAAATATTTAATAAATTATTTTACATTTTTACAAAAAGGTTTATTAAAAACGCGAATATTCAAATTGAAGTTTTATTTTACGGACAAATGTTACCCGTGACACCCAATGGTACCAAATAAATAAATAATAATGATTTTAAATATATTTTATTAAAACATTTATAAAATAATAGTCATGTAAATACTCATTTTTATGAGAAAAATCATTTGGAACGCAATGGCGCAATTTTCGTGTTTTGAATCATTTGTTAACTAGTTTAAACGTGTCCCGAACCAATAAATTACAAAAGTTACACTTTAAGTCCCTGTGGAAATAATTACACCATTTACCCTCATCTTTTAAGCACTTGACACTTTTATTTAAATCTTTCTAATATATATACAAAACAAACTAGGTTTCCATTCATTTTTATAACCCTACTAGCACCATCACTCCTCTCCCCCCCCCCACCCTCTCATTTTTTCTGGTGCCTCACTTCCAACATCCGGCGGATTGGCCACATGCAGCCGCCCACCCTGCAAGCCATCTGTGCCGTAACCACCACCACACCCCTCGATCCCATCTAAACCATTACCACTATCGTGGCCATCCCTACCAACACCACACCGCCACCCTCGTCATCATCTCACCTCGTCACCACCACCAACCGTCGCTGCCATCATCACCCTCTCCACCACTGCTGCCACGACGGCCACCAACCCAACACCATCACATCACCACTCCCCGCTGTCACATTTTTTCATCGTCACCACCACCGTATACATCACCACCTCTTTGGCTGCCTCCCCATCGCAGCCATCTCCCCACCACCTGAACCCTCTCCATCTCCTCCGCGCCACACCACATTTGGCCACCAGCCGCCTCACCACCTTCATATCCATCATCATCTCGCCACCGCCACATTCATCCACCACCAACAAGGATGCGTTTTGGTTTAAACCACCAGCATGGGTGCGTTTTGTTCCAAACCACAAACAAGGGTGCGTTGGGTTCTTTGCACCAGCAGGGTGCGTTTATATTTTTGTACTTACAACAACATAGGGTGCGTTTGGCTGTTAGAAATAGCTTTAGGGTGCGTTTGGTTATTGAAACAGCACCACAGGTGTGTTTGAATCTAGGTTTACAACATAAGGGTGGGTTTGGTTTAGCCGAGTAGGGTGCGTTTGGTTTAGCCGAGTAGGGTGCGTTTGGTTTAGCCGAGTAGGGTGCGTTTGGTTGGTTGTGTTAAACCACGATCTAGCCATCTAGGATATAATAACAATGATTAACAAACACGCAACGGAATAATTAAGAACACAATCATTGTTATGAACAAGGTTTTCTTATTCATAAGACTACTAATAAACTAAAAAGCACATAGATGATTCATGACTCATCTATGGCTAACTACAACTATTACACGACACACACTTTGCTATTAGAACTATTCACCCTATCTCTCTTTATATACTAGAGGGGCTAGGGTTTACATAAAACCTAGCTTACTATGAAAGCTAACTTAATATTTATCTTTAAGTCCTTGTTGTTTCTTTTATCTTCAATGTTGCATATAATGTTTTGTAATCATCAAATTATAATTCCCAACAATCTTCCCCTATTTGAGATTACAAAACAATCTTCATGTATGAAACAACTTCAAAAGCTTCCCCTTTAATTAAGATCTTCTTAATGTCACCACTCATAATAAATTGCAAATCATGAAAACTATCCTTTCCCCATTTTGTAATGCATACCAATAAGTTCCCTCGTGTAGATAAGCAACTAATAAGCACTTCCCCTTAAGTGATAACCATCTCTTTGAATCACGAACTTAGTAGGCTCCAAGTAGTAATTATTGATGAAGAAAAATGAGTATTACCCATATGTTGAAGAAGTAGAATCTCCCAAGCTTGTTCTTATGGTCTTTGCACAATCCACGTGACGTCGAACTTATAACAAAAAAGCTAGGTAATCAATTGATAATTCTTATAAGACCGCAACCTCTTGACAAAAATCCTCCCATCTTCTATGAGACACATACAAAGTGTAAGCAAATGTACGTAGAAAGCCACCATAAGATAAGATCGTAAAGACAACGTTTGATGCCTAGATACTCAAGTCTTCGTCACCACATTAAAAAGCATGAACAAGTTTCTTCCTTTAAAATGTTGTCAGCCATTTAGATATAATAAGACACTCACCTGTGAAAATACAACTAAACACCCACAATGTAATAACCAAACTTCATCAAAAATAATCACTGTTTTAGACCCAAATGCGTCCGTGTTGGCTTTAAATATTATAATTAATGAGAATACATCAATGTTGCAACCAACATCAACTTCTCCTCATGTGACTTCTAGCTTGCCTCATCCCGGCGGATCTGCTTTGTATTCCTTATTTGTACCCGTTTCCTTCATCCGCGATCTACGAACAAAAAGGTACCCTTGTCACATAATTGATTAAAAGGTCATCCGCATCAAATGTCTTTCATAATACTTTCCACAAACAAGCCATCATCACTCGAGATCCAAATCCGTCCAATAAAAAATCTCTTAGTTCCATGTCGAATAAACTACCAATCAACTATTTTTCCGACAATACTAGCAAATTAACATGAAACATCTCCGAACATTACGAAATCAAACTGCCATTTAGTGACTCTTTTTACTGTCCCAAATCTGTCACCAAAAGTCACTATTGCTGTCACTGTACTGTCGCTAAACTGTTGCAAAACAGTCACAAATACCAAGTCTCCTTTCCTCCCAATAACTGTTAGCAACACTTTTTAAATGTCACTGAGTCGTTAGCTAACTATTAATAATTCTGTCAGCCATCCACACCAGAATTAATTTTATGCAGCAGACATAAATTACATTTGGACCAATTATTAACTTGAATAATGAGAACCTAAAATAAATTTTGAAACAGCATTACTTACTTTCTAAGGCAGCATATTAACAACAACGATCAGTAAAATAAACCTTCACTCACAATAACCAAACATGAACATCCTTACTGCTTGTCCCATGACGAGCATTAAACTCACAAACAATATACCTTGTGTGCTTTAAACCCTTGAGAGTGATGTGTATCTGCTGCTGTTAATTTTTGAAACAAACGAAACCTGGCACTAGACACATGACGACTTCTCCTTCGACAAATATCTTTTAAATCAGTGAATAAGTTTATTCACGCAGGAAAGAAGGAGTCTAACCCTAGATAATTTTAGGGTTATTCTTGAGTGGAATAAATACATTACCAAGAACATATCATTAATGACTAAAGAATAAAGCCACATTTAAGCATCAGAATCAACACCCACAAAAAACCTTTAACGAATCATTTATCCATACTAGGGTTCATCATCAATCAAATGATTAACTCACCAAAGCTAGTATGAACAAATATAATCACCATACAAAAACTTGAAAATAATACCTTTTCTACAGCCAATTTGTCATAGCATAACTTTTTATCAAAGACTTATCTTGACGATCGCTCTGGTCAGATTATAGATATATATGTGTAGAACCTTCGTATAAAATTTCATGACGATCCAACGGTTAACTACATATTATGACCGTTTTTCCCCCATGGCTGCCTAGAAAAATTACGTAACTAAGAAACCAATGCGGGATTTTAGGTATCTTCCCTATATTCTTCGACTATATACAACCTTTGAATTTATCCTATGATATCAAGAGCAACATGCTCTGATACCAATTGTTAAACCACGATCTAGCCATCTAGGATATAATAACAATGATTAACAAACATGCAACGGAATAATTAAGAACACAATCATTGTTATGAACAAGGTTTTCTTATTCATATGACTACTAATAAACTAATAAGCACATAGATGATTCATGGACTCATCTAAGTGTTTAACTACAACTATTACTGCTACAAAACACACTTTGCCTATTAGTTTTGGTAAAAGTCAGCACAAGGGTGCGTTTGGGTTTTAAAAATGTATATGGTGTGTCTGTTTACTCTTAACAGCCATAAGGGTGTGTTTGTTTTGCTGTTTAATGTCAGCAAGAGTGCGTTTGGTTTTAGCAGCCCCAAACAAGGGTGCGTTTGGTTGGCTGCGAAACAGCCCGTGTAGGGTGTGTTTGGTTCTGCGTTTTGCAGCCAACATGGGTGTTTGGTTCTGCGTTTGGCAACCAAACCGGGGTGTTTGGTTAAGCCCATATAGGGCGTTTGGTATTGCGTTTAATAACCATTAGGGTGTGTTTGGTTTTATTATTTTTGTTTCTTTTTCCGATCTTGTCTAGATATACATATAAATTGAAACACGCGCGTATTTTGCAACACGGATTGATTGATTAAGTGGGAAAAACATTGGTTTTGGTAAAAATGGACACGTCTTATAAACGAATAGGTCATGCCAAAATTTTTATAAATTTTCTATACTTATTAATTTGCACTATAATTCTATTATTTTAGAAACCCGATAAACGGACGAAGTTATATAGTTTTTAAGATTTTTAATATGTAATTATACAATAACGCGACAACAAACGAAAACTATACTTTTACAAATGAGACAACTATTTTGGTTACAACCCGTCGAGGAAACGAAATACTAATTTATAAAATATTATTTTATAAATTCCCGACTAGAAAATAAAATCATAACTTTTGTAAAAGTTTTAGAAACATCGTTTACATAATTCGTAACTTTAAAACGTGTATATACTTTTATGCAAGAAATCTTTATTAAATTAATTAGTGAGTTTTGAAAACGTGTCGAATTATATTGTTACTATTATTTTCTTACGTTTATCATATAATACTTGAAAAGTATTATATATTGCGACTTATTCTTTTGGTTTGTTTGTCTTTATTATATAATTCACCGTATGAATTATATAATTGTTTCCTTTTTTTATATGTAATATATACGGAGTATATTTGCGTTTACTTTTCGATGTATTTTATTTAACCAACCACATCCAACTTGTAATCCAAATCCTTTATCAACGTGTCGCGTTGACGTACTCATCCATCGGAAAACCCCAATACATCATCCTAAGCTAGTGGGATATAACCGTTAAGTTAAGCTGCATCTTCTTAGTCGAGCCGTTCTGTTTTCCGTTTGTGATGTGCTTATTATTTGCATTTCTGCTAATTGTTCTGCAACATCAAGGTGAGTTCATAGCCCTACGTTTTACTTGTTTTACATATACTTTACTACTTTTGGGGTGAGAAACATGCTCGTTTATAAACTCGTTTACGTTACTGAATTTCTAACTCGTTTATACGTTGATTACAAACTCGTTACATGATTGATGTCACTCTCGCTTTTACTTATGGATTTAAGTGCTTTAAGCTTTTACGAAAACGTTGATTACTTTTACATTGGACACAAGTGTTTCTGTTATCGTTTCCTGTTTATGTGTTGCCTAAGTTTTGCTACAAACCACTATTGCCCGAACTATCTTGAACCGTTAGTCACCTATGACCAATTGGATTGGTTAAGTGAGCGCGAATGCGTAAATAGATATATTGGGACTAATTACCCCTATCTGGTTTGGTTCTAAATATGCCGCGAACAAACAGATATATGTCATGTCGATTGTGCGTTGTGGTGGTTTTTAGTTTGGGACACCAGTTAAGTGCAGGAATACTATGTGGCATGATATGATATGCCCTACTTTATTAGCATCGGTGTCATGAGATTAGCGCAACAATAAATACTTGCATGTGAAGTTGTATTTGTTATAACGGTCACATGTGCTTTGTATGTGAAATCGTAAACTGCTAAGATTGTCACATATGCTTTGAAATCTTGTGGTCCACACTACTTTGGTTGAACATTTCCAATTACTAAACACTTTTCATAATACTTTGAGTGAAGCTGTATTCACTAAACGTTTTTTTATCTTCATAAATGTTTTACTTAAACCTATGAATTCACTCAACTTTATGTTGATCGTTTTTAGCATGTTTTTCTCAGGCGATTTGCTTTGGACTTCTTGACGTGCTATGTGGAGTCTACGTGCAATATGATACCCTATTTCAAGACTTATCAAATTATCATACTTGTTGTCTTTTAAAAAACATAAATTTCGCTTCCGCTATCTTTTAAAACTAAATAATGCTTCCGCTACATTTTACTTATGCTTCCGCAAATGTTTACTTTCTTTTAAATCTTGTAAAACTTATCTATTTTTAAATAATGCAACGAGTTATGATTTTCAAAACGTCCATTAGTGGTCGTTCTCTTGTGCCTTGTGTTCGAAGTATGATGACGTCACGTCTCCGGACACGTATTCCGTCCAAGCCCCGTCTAGGGGTGTGACAGATTGGTATCAGAGCCAAGGTTATAGAGAACGAGGTAGAATATCTAGGTAGAATATCTAGGTCTGGTCTATAACCAGTATGTGATCCTTACGTGCTTTTATGTGTGCCTTATACATGTTTTTGCTATGAGCTTACACTTATCTTTTCTATGCAGTTATCTTTTATCTGCGATTATCTTTTCTTTGCGGTTATCTTTTCTCTGCGATTATATTTTCTTTGCAATGATCTCTTCTCTGCGGTTTACGTTCGCCTTACGTTTATTCCTCTATTTACTTATATGGAAGTTGTCTATATAAATATTAAACCTTTCTAAGACATTGTGGATGACACAATGGTCTCTAAAAATTTGTTTAAGACATTGTGAGCGATGCAATGGTCTCGAACCTATTATTCATAACCTTATACAATATCGTTTTACGCAAAACCTATCACGGTTATGTGTACATTGAATTATGTATGAATCTAAGTTTCACAAGTCTTGTATGGGCGGGACTTGTAACTGGAGGTTTAATATGATAATTGCTATGTAAACTCGTTCATAAAAGATCTTAATCTTATTTACTTTAACCGTATACTCATTAGCTATTTTGAACTCTATGTCGATCTTCCCTAATTGTTTTACTCCCCGTCTTCGAAGACGAATTTTAAACACTCGTCCCATACTCATTAGAGTGCATGCATCATATTTTTATCCACCACCTTGACGATTTTGTGAGTACGCGTATTGCATCAGAAATTATTAAGTAGGCTAATTTATAATCTCTTTATTTGAAAGGATTAAGATGCCTCTTCATTTAAATAAATAAATTGTATAAATTAGTCTATACTTATTCATTTATTCGACTTATTTCATTTCCTTTACCCCATTCGATTTGGAAGTAAATACCGATGACAAGACAAGGAATGAGTTCCACAAGGATCGAGTGTATTGTAACCCAACGAATTGCTAATGCTATCGAAGCTAATACTGTTTATGAGGTAAGAATCCACATGGCTCGCGACTAAATGAATTAGGTCGTACGTTAGGGAACCATGGTAGTAAGGAATGCCAACAACAAAATAAATGACAAAGGGCCTTGAGAGCTTACATTGCTAAACCAAATTTCAAGGACACATAAGTAGCAAAAATTTCCCTTCCACAACAAACGAAGGTTGCACCACACCAGACCATGCACTGTGAAGTGCAATAACTACAAGAGTGTTGGCCATGTGAGTAGGAATTATAGGACACCCGTTTCGATATTCAACGTAGAGGCCATAGTGGCAAATTAGAAATCTGAACAGTGCAAACCGTATTTAGAAGGTTAAAACTTGTGTGGATTTTCCTAAACCATTTGTTCAATTTGTGTCATGACGATTTGTCAGTTACACTTTAATTCTCTAGTAAATATAAGTAAGCTACTCCTTTACCGTCTTACAACCCATCTCATTATATTTATGTAAACTATATTGTTATTATTAACTAAGTGGATGGTATCCTATGAACTATTTTAGTGTCCTCTTATAAATCTAGTTATCGCGTTATGAACTATTTTACCACCAGTTTACAAACCGCTTGCTGATAGCTTCTTGTTTATTTCAACACCTTATAAACTATTTCGCTGTAAATTTATGAACTATGTCGTCAACATCTTATGAGCTATTTCGTGTCTTTTATAAACCATTACGTTGCCAATTTATAAACTGTTGGGTTGTCAACTCGTAAACCATTTGTTACCATTACATTATAAACCGTCACGTAATTTTCTTGTAAACTATTTTTGTTATCGCCTCATAAAACATTTCTCGTTATCTTACAAAATATCTTGCGTCGTTATATAAACAACCCTGTTTTCATTACCACAAACTATCTTGCTACCTCATAAACTATATCGTTTATACCGTATAAGATTTTTTTTTATACATTAGTTTGATGAAATGAGCATTTTATCGTTAGTTCCTAAATTATGCATAGCCTGATCAACTATGGATAATTCAGGAAGGACCATGCTATGCTGGGAGTAGTCACTATAAATTTTTGACAAATTACCCTTACTTTTCATTCTATTTTTTTTTCTTCTTTTCCCTACATTGTTAACGAGATTATATTGCACTTGTATTTTATTAATATTGGGCGTGCGTATTCATGAGTCGTGTCAGTCACGTGTATTGGTAGTTGTAAGCATCATAACTAAGCAGATTTTCTTCAACCTTGGTATATAGAAACACCATACCCTTAGCCGAGAGACTAAATCATGCTTCCTGTAGTCATGGAAATTACAGATTGAAAGGTTCTAGAATGTAATGAGCATATCACTTTAAGTGGATTATAACCAATAGAACTAGGAGATTTTCTTCAATATACTTACCTTTTTGTGAGTTAGACTCACGCAAATTATGAGATTCTCTTATCGACAAACTTTTGATGGACCTGCAGTTGAAGTAAAGGACGGAATTATTGCAAGTGCATGGAACCTAGTTCATAGAAGCCTCACCTTCGCTGAGTTTAGCTCTTTAAGTGGCATTGTCCCATCTACCGCAGACATTAAGGACTATGTTGAGTTAGCCGACGGAAAGAATATAGAAGTTGGTACTATCATTTGAGATTGTACACTGAACTTTCTGAACCATCCATTCAATATGACATGAGTATGAACTCGAACCCGACAATCACCGGAATCCGTTAAAAAGATTAGAAACGCGATAGTGTCTTACCATTCAGCAGAACCTTAAGACCTCACTTGAACTACCTTATCTCATTCTTAAAATTTTTACTCTTGCCGTTACAAAACCTTGCGATCACGAACTGTTTGTGGAGTTAACCGACTTGTGCGCTTTTGAGCTAATGGATTTGATTTATCCTCGAACTAACGACTGAGTACGATATTTCGTCACGTATCACCTGAGCTCTTCCGTGAGCTCCTCCCATTTGTTGACCTTTATTTTGGGGATATTGTTTCTTGAAATGTCCACTCTCCGCATTCCGTCACCGTTTGTTATAGTTATTGTTGCTGTGTATTCTTATACTTTTGATTCACGACTCCATATGTTTGTGCTATGATTTTAAATGATTAAAATGAATAAATATTTTAATAAAGATTTTTGATGATTTCAGATATATAAATTGTTCTTGTTGAGAGGTTGTGAGATTTGTGAGTTGCAACAAAGATGGCAATGAGGTTAGGCTTGAATTAAAGTGAATTTGGTTGATTAGTTTTGGCATAAAAGAGTTTTGGTAGTTTGGAAAATATGGCAGTGTTATGGTCAAGTTTTTGGTCAAGTTCATGGGTGATTTATAAAACTATAGTTGTTGGTCCGAGTTTTTAAATGAGGGTAAAAGGATGTATAAATTTTTTTCTAAAGGTTTATTAAGTGCCGTAAAGTCTTTGAAAATATTCGTAGAGCTTATTTAATATCATACGAAGGTTTAGGATTTTTCTAAAAATGATTAGTCATTGCCGATGCGTTGTTTTAATTTAGATGTCGATAATTTATATAGTATTATATATTAAATATATATATATGAATATTATTTATATATATATAGCGAGCTAAGGATTTTGGTTAGACGCTAGGGTTCCACTAGTTCGTTTTTGGAAATTTGAAAACGATTAAAATTAGGGGATACTATTAACGCCCCAAAACTAAAAACTTTCCCAAAATGAAAACTTTCTATAAATAGTAACTTTTCGTAAGGAAAACGTAACATCTTCACAACTTAATAAGTTCGTCTAAAAACGCATTTCTATTGACCTAAAACTAAAAGCACACATTTATGGTTGTTTGTTTCTTATTAAACGTTGTGTGCAACGTTTCGTTATTATTATTATTTCTCGTTCTACGGCGCGTCTATTTATTAAGTTGCGGTTAGAGCCGTTCGGTTATACCTTTAAATTCACATCGTCTGCTTATGGTGGCGAGGGATGTAGTGCCATGATTCATCCTCGTACTTCCTATGTAAGTGGAATACTTACATTTCATTAGCCATCGTCCGATATATAATCGCTCGAAACCTTACACATGTCAGTAACCCGACTCCGCCTCTAAACATTTGAAACCCTTATACAGACATACCCACACACCTACACTTTCCCCTTTGATATTTTCACCATTAAGGGATTTTCTTTATAACGCGTTTATATCAATCATATAACTTGTAATGATATCTTTCTAAGGTACTATTTTCTGATGGATTAAATATCCTGGTCAAACCTAGCCAAAATTTATGCATATTAAGAAGTGTCGAAAAATCGAATTTTGCTGAATAAAGTTATCAACGTCATGTCTAAAACTAGTTATTTAAAAATCTTAAATCTTTTCTTGGACACACCATCATTAACAGAATGAATCCGGGAGGGATTCCTTTAAGGGGTAGGTAATGTGACAACCGAATTTTTCAGAACTTTAAATTACTATTTACCCTTTGACTTTTTGGTTCCGACTTGACTTTTTGACTTTGTGACTTTCACCAACGGTCACATTAAAAACGATTACGCGTAACGGTAAATTTTGAAACATATTTTAAATAATAAATCATATGTAATTATTATTATCTCTAATTTGACAATATTTATTTTTAAACTTATTGACTTGAAACGAGAAGATTATGTTTCTATGTTGACTATCTAAAAAACGGACCCACTAAATTACATTTTCACGACTTGGACTCTAAAGCAATTTTGAGGTAAAAGACATTTCCGGACTCAACTTTCGATTTACCGTGACACTCGAAACAAGCGAAAATGACCTTAAATAACTCGACAAAATTTTTATAAATCGCGTACCGGACACAAAAATAATTAATTTATATTTTAATTATCACTTTTTATTAAATAAAAATTATTTAATATATCATCTTAATATTTCTATTCAAAGCGTTTATTAAAATACGCAAAGGTTCAAATTATAAGTTTTATTTTTATGGACGAAAGTTTACCCGCGGACACCAAAGGTACCATATAATATAATGATTTTTAAATAAGTTTTATAAAAAACATTTATAAAATAAGTCATGTAAATACTCATTTTTATGGGAAAAACTATTTGGAAAACAATGGCGCAATTTTCGTAATTTAAATCAATCGTTAACTTACCAAAACAAGGCCCGAACCAATATTTTACAAAAGTTTCCCCAAAACAAAGTTATACTATCAGTCCTTGGGGGAAATATTTACAAAATCCACCCTATACTTTGCTACACTTGCCACTTTATTTTATAAGTTTCAAGTATATATAGATACAAATTAGGGTTTCATATCTTTTTTTTATAAAAACCTAGCCACCTCCCTCTCCTTTCTCTCTTTCCGGTGAGTTTCCGGCGTCGTCTCCGGCATCTCCGGCCACAGCCGCTGCCACCCCGACCACCATCCAACCGAGACCAACATCAACAACATCACCACCATCTTCGCCGCTGCCCCTCGTTCCACAGCCGCCGTCACCCTTGTCATCATCTTACCACGTCACCACCCTCACCATCTTCATTACACCACCATCATCACCAAACGCCACACCGCCAACCCCTCTTCATTCATCCACCACTCACCCAAGACAGCCAACAGATCACACCATCATCGCCACACCACTGCTGCCACACTCGTCTCCTTCGCTAACCACCTTCCCGAACACATCCACCCTCCGCCACACCCACCACAGACCACCAACATGGGTGCGTTTGGTTGTTATAAACACCCAAAAGGGTGCGTCTGGTTGATCTTATAGCACCAAAGGGTGCGTTGGTTTTTCTCAGGCACCAAAAAGGGTGCGTTGGGTTTTTAATACAACCCATCCGAGTGCGTTTGGGTTTATAAACAAGCCACAAGGGTGCGTCTGGCAGTGTAAAACAGCCACAAGTGGGCGTTTGGTTTTAAAAACCTTTAGGGTGCGTTTGGTTCTGCGGACAGCAGCCCCCAAAGGGGCGTTTGTTTGCTGTGATTTAACAACCCGAAAAAGGGAGTTTGTTTTTGTGTATAAACTGCCCAACAGGGGTGTTTGTTTCTGCAGTTAGGGTGCGTTTGGTTTAGCCGAGTAGGGTGCGTTTGGTTTAGCCGAGTAGGGTGCGTTTGGTTGGTTGTTTAACAGCCGTAAGGGCGTGTTTGGTTTATCTATTTTGTTTTTGTTCGATCTCGTCTAAATATATATATTTTTAAACACGCACGTATATTGCAACACGGATTGTTTTGAAAGTGGAAAAACATTGGTTTTGGTAAAAATGGACACGTCTTATAAACGAATAGGTCATGCCAAAATTTTTATAGATTTTCTATACTTATTAATTTGCACTATAATTCTATTATTTTAGAAACCTGATAAACGGACGAAGTATATAGTTTTTAAGATTTCAATATGTAATTATACAATAACGCGACAACAAATGAAAACTATACTTTTACAAATGAGACAACTATTTTGGTTACAACCCGTCGAGGAAACGAAATACTAAATTATAAAATATTATTTTATAAATTCCGACTAGAAATTAAAAATCTTTACTTTTGCAACAGTCTTTTAGTACATCATCGTTTCATATATACGTAACTTTAAAACGTGTGTTTACTTTTATACAAGAACGTTTTATTAATTTAATTGGTGATTTCCGAAAACGTGTCGAATTATTTTGTTTCAATTATTTTCTCACGTTTCTTATATAATACTTGTAAAATATTATATATTGCAACTTATTTTTATGGTTGTTTATCTTTATTATATAATTCACCATATTAATTATATAATTGTTCCTTTTTCATATGTAATATATACGGAATATATTACATACTTTGCTTTTGCTTTTCGATTTATTTTATTTAACCAACTACCAAACTCATCCAACTTGTAATCCAAATCCTTTATCAACGTATCGCGTTGACGTACTCATCCATCGGGAAACCCCAAATTCATTATCCTAGGCTAGTGGGTACTTAGCGTAAGTAAACCGTATCTCTTGATCGTGCCGTTTCGTCGTCCGTTCGTGTTTTGCTATTAGATGCCTAATCTGTTCAATTGTTCTGCTCACTTCAAGGTGAGTTCATAAGCCACGTTTTACTTGTTTCTCACATATATTTACACTTTTTGGGGTGTGAAAAATGTCGTTTACAAAAATCGTTTACGTTACTGAATTTCCACAACTGTTTATACGTTGATTAAAAACTCGTTACATATTGGTGTCACACTCGTTTTTTACTTTGGATTAAGTGATTTAAGCTTTTTCGAAAACGTTGATTACTTTTACATTGGAAAACAGTGTTTTCTGTTTCGTTTCCTACTTTATGTGTTGCCTAAGATTTGCTACAAACCACTATTGCCCAAACTATCATGAACCGTTAGTCACCTAAGGCTAATTAGATTGGTTAAGTGAGCGCGAATGCGTAAATAGATCTATTGGGACTAATTACCCCTATCTGGTTTGGTTTCTTTATATGCCTGCGAAAAACGGTTTATGTCTTGTCAGATTAGTGCGTTGTGGGGTCTTTGGTTTGGACACCAGTTAAGGGTAGAATTACTATGTGCCATGATATGATTGCCATGTTGTTATTAGCATCGTGTCATGAGCTTAGTGCAACTGATAAATACTTGCATGTGGAAGTTGTATTTTGTTATAACGGGCAATGTTTGCTTTGTATGATGAAATCATAACTGCTTAAGATTGTCACATACGCTTTGAAATCTTGTGGTCCACACCACTTTGGTTGAACATTTCTAATTACTAAACACTTTTCATAATACTTCGAGTGAAGCTGTATTCACTAAACGTTTTGATCCTCATAAATGTTTTACTTACACCTATGAATTCACTCAACATTATGTTGACCGTTTTTAGCATGTTTTTTCTCAAGTGATTAGCTTTAGACTTTTTGACGTGCTATGTGGAGTCTACGGGCAATATGATACCCTATTTCAAGACTTATCAAATTATCATACTCGTTGTCTTTTGAAAAACATAAATTTCGCTTCCGCTATTTTTTAAAACTAAATTATGCTTCCGCTACATTTTACTTATGCTTCCGCAAATGTTTACTTTCTTTTGAATCTTGTAAAACTTATCTATTTTTAAATAATGCAACGAGTTATGATTTTCAAAACGTCCATTAGTGGTCGTTCTCTTGTGCCTTGTGTTCGAAGTATGATGACGTCACGCCCTCAGACACGTATTCCGTCCAGGCCCCGTCTGGGGGTGTAACAATGTAGCTTGTGGTTGGATAATACATACTTGGTGTGATTGTGCAAAACCCTCTTGGGGTTTTTAATGAATTGAATATTTTGAGGTTTTCTTTGTTTAAAGCTTATGTTTATCAATTAACATGTCTATGAATGATTAGAGTAAGCTTGTAGACCAACTTCTTTTGAAAGTCATTTGTATTCCACTAATTGATCTATGCTTAGTGACATTAATACTGACCAAGGATTATTAGGATTTGGTTAGGTGGTAAGCTATAGTTTTGGAAACTTTGTTTACGTCGCTCATATGACCACTTTATAGTGATTGGACATAAATATAAAAACATTTTGTGTAATCAAAGATTGGTTTTAAAGGGCCTAATTTGATGGTGGTGTTTTTACAAAGACCCATGTAGCACTTCCCAATCATTGTTAGGGGTAGATGATGAAGACCCTCAAAGTCTAACCATGTTTGTAACCCGAATCATACAATTGGCCGTTGTTGAGTATTATCCAACCCGAGTGAATTCTATCTAAGTGACTTGTTTATCATATTATTTCCAAACCATTTTAGTTATTTAGTTATTTTTGAGTATTTTCTTAGTTTAAATTAATTTAGCTTAGTTACGAGCTTGATTAAAAAAACAATCTAAACCTATTTCATAACTAAATATAAAACGGACGTTGATTATCTTGATTTGATTTCGGCTTCCTTGGGATGATAAACCCGGTCCTTACTTTACTATATTATATACGATTGGTATTGTTGCCATTTGTGTGTAGTCTTAGTTTAGTAATTTCCAAAAGTTTATATATTTTACTACACATCAAGTTTTTGGCGCCGCTGCCGGGGAGCCATTAATCATCTTTTGAGAAAAATTATTAGTTTTGTAGTTTAGTTGATCCTTCTTGAAGAATTTATTCCTTGAGAAGTTACTTGCTTTATATATATTATCTTATTTGGATTTCGTTTGTTCTTGTGTTTGAGTTTTATAGTGCATGACCCGAACCAATCAACCCGAAGATTTTCTAAGTTCTTTATCTAATCCAGAAAGACTTCTTTATCAAAGGTTGAGAGTGTTTCAGAATTCACACCAAATTGAACAATTAGATACATCGGGTCCAATTTTATATATTAAGTATATGACAAATCCCCCATAACAAAATAATTAAAGCCCCTACCACTGAACACTGAAAATATTGGAGGATAACAATATGGGTAAGGTGAACCCCATAGATGAGCTTCTTCAATACCAACTGAGAGTAATTAGAGATGCTATAGTAATTACGCGGTTTTGTCTAAAGAATTTGAGTGAAAACCAAACTACTTAACCTTTATAAGAACTAATTACTTTTTATGTTTCCGATATGATGATCCCTAGTCCGCATTGAAAAACTCAACCAACTCACCCAAACCTTTAAGTTATATCAAGTACCTCAAGATATGGTGAAGCTCATTTTTTCCATTTTTACTTAAAGGAGTCGCTAGGGAATGGTTAGAAAATGAAACTCTAAATTCGATTACCTCATCGAGTGACTTGGTTTCAAAATATGTGAATAAATTTTATCCATACTCAAGTTTAGAAATAAGATTAGCCAATTTCGTCAAACCATCAACGAGACCTTTAAGGAAGTTTGGGAAAGATTCAAGGATTTGTTGAGAAAGTGTCTACATCATGGTTTTACTACCCTTTATCAAATCGATACTTTCTACAATGGTTTGAATCAAGTTGGTCAAGATTCACTTAATTTAGCGACGGGGGAAAATTTGCTTTGTAGGAATACTCAATAGGCATTGAGGATTATTGAGAATATTTCTAAAGTGCGACCATCACATCATAAACCTCGAATAACAAGTGATGGTTGTACTTCTTGCCAAATTGATGCCATAAAAGTTCTTACTCATACTAGTTTAAGCCTTCAAAAATCAATTTAAAAGAATGCAAAAGGCGTATGAATGTAGTTTAAGAACTTTGTGATGAGTGTGGAGGAACATATCCAACTCAAGCATGTCAAAGACATGGGTATTATAACAGGGATTCCAATGGTATTTTGAGAAAGTTCCAAGTTAAGGTCCAAGGTACGGGAGAGTATCATTTCAGTCTCCAAGAGAACCCTTATGGATACACTTGTGTAGAATAGTATCAAACAAACATCTAAAGGATAACAAGTAAGATTCTAGAGAGAGAGAATGAGTTGAAGGTTTCTAGAGAGAGAAAGAGCAAATTTTCTTATGATAAGAATGAAACCATCACCACCCTCTCCATGTGTGGAGAGCGTATTTATACTACAATATGGCCGGTCACCCATAGGTCATCCATAGGTTGACCCGGTTAGCTTACTAACTATTACATTTTGTATACTACAAGCTAAGAACTTAAATACTGGAAGTGACCGAGTCTTTTCTATAATCCTAACAATCTCCCCTAAGGTAGGTCACTCCAATTTACAAATAACTTAAGCTTAGCAATCTATGAATGTTCTTCAATCTTGCTCGTAGGCCTGAATCTTGATTTTATCTTGTATCCTTTTGTAGTGTTCTTTGATCTTTTAGCTTGAGCTTGTTCCTTCATGCTTGATAATCCGTGATCTTGAGCCTTTATTACTTGATCTTTTACATCTTGAGATCATTAATCTTGCATCATTACTTGATCATCTTTGTGATTCTTTGCCTTCTTGCGAACTTGTGTCTTTGTACCAACATGCTCATACTTTATATCATCTTGAAAGCCGTCTAATCAATCTCACTTGATAATATTTAACATGAACACTTTATGTATTTAAGGAAGATTTTGAATTATCAGAGTAGCGAATGTCTTTATCTTTATTTGATATTGAGCTTTCTTAATTTCTTGAAACTTTAAGTCTTGAGTCTAGATCATGAGTTATGGAATCTTGACTCAAGCTTGGAATGAGGTTACTTCATGTCGTCTAAAACATGCATTGATAAAGGTTAGCAATAACAGATATAAATGATTATAGCTTTGTTATTTCGTCCAGGTTCTGGTTGTGATATACCTCCGTTTCCTGTTGTATAAGTATGTATAATGTACCTGTGATCAGGGTAGATTAAGGAATCTCCGTGACAGGTTTTAGATGTACTGCCTTGTTTTATTATCTAAATGTTCAAAGCAGCAACACGATAAGAGTGGAATCAGTTAGTTACTATGTTACTGATTGAGTCGTCAATTCATAGACTGGACCAATGATCGATATTTAGTTGACACAAGCTTGATTCATATAGAATCTCGCAAGTCACCTATCGCAGTGCTATTTAATGTTGACACTAGAAGGATTTCCATTCATCACTGTGAACTGAATGAGTATCACTCTGAATGTTCTAGCAAGATCACAAGGATAATGCGTAGGACTCTTGATATCACTTGTGTTCTCAGTTTATGAACAACAAGTGTATTTTGGAATTATTTTCTTTAATGAGATTATGTTGATCTCTGTTGGCTCTAGACTCATAGGTGCGTTTTGGTTTTTAGTGATCGGAGGACTTGTAGCTTATTGCCGCCTTTTCTATACCAATAACTAGAGTAAGAAAGTCGATAAATTACAATGGTTATCTCTGAGAGAAATGAAAACAAAATCTTTTAGAGATGCTTGAGTAGCTGGAGGGTTGTGCATTGCATCACTAGGTCCATGATGATTTCTTCAATACCAGCAATCATCTTTGTGATTCTGATAGCATATGTGTTGACCCGGTTTCTGCCTAAGTGTATGGAGGGCTTCTTTCTTTACACCCTTTATTCTTACAATTATTTTTAATTCATAAACCCCTTCAATGTTAAACCAACGTGTCCTCATAATCACCATGTTGGGTTTGTTTCGGTGGTCACACTAGGCGTTGGATAAATTCATTCCCATTATCTCTTTACTCCTTTTTTATATCATACCTAAGGACTTCTAATCTACCTATTGGAATGTCCTTGGGTAGATCCCCCTGGTTCTGGGTGGATCATGGAAGGAATACCTAACCTTAACCGCCTTATATCTCCTTAAGAATCATCACTTAGTCGGTCATTGGGTATTACCATCGTAGCCATAAAACCATTTGAAAATCTATCAAAGTACTTGTGATATAAATCAAAACATTTGTACTTTGATAGTTTCATTTTTTAGAAATGCTCCCCCTACACATGTGCATCGATATTCAAAATTGTTTTGCACATGTAGGGAGGATACCGCACTTGAATCATAATGTTCAATTTATTCATTTGCATATTTTAATATATTTTTCTCCCTTATCCAAAATAACAATCTCTTGATATTTTAGATATCAGTTGATTAAAATATTTCAAAAAACATTCGGTGACAAAAATGTTTTCTGAATTAGCATGCTTATTAAGAACATTTCAATGCTCCCCCTCAATTATTAAGGGTATGATGTAGTGTTGAGTACACAATTTTGAAAGATTTTGAATGTACTAAAAATTCTTGAAAAAAAGTACTCAAACACTATTTATTTCTTGATCTATACTACATATATATACAAGATAATTGTTTTAAGACATGACTTGAAATATACAAAACCAAGTCATTCTATCCCGCATCAGCAGTCTGTAGTCAGTCTTGACCCGTCTCCCACCAATAAAGCTTTTAAGGCTCCACATGATCCATCTTTCCAGCAAGGTCTTGTCGATCTTTTTCAACATTGATGTTCTTTTATGATCTTTGACACTCCAAGCTCAATTCGACATGCCTTGATTGTTGTAGCCCAATTCGAAGTTATGCAGCATTGAGTCCATTATCAACGACAATTCCGTGAGCGTTCCATCACTGAACTCGTATGACAACCATAAGCCCTTGTGAGTATCTTCTGGTTTCTCTTGTTTCTGATATACCCATACATTGGTTCTACACTATGTATATGGTGCTTTGTTTCATAAATTTACTGTGATTTGTGGCATTGTGATATTCTTTCACCCATGTTGTACGCTTCTACCCTCTTCTTAATGACGATTCTTTGATCGAAAAGACATAGAGCATTACCAGATGAAGATTGTACATCGCTGTGAGGTGGAAAGTCTGTTCTTCGACTTATAAAGGAACGAATACATATCTTCAATGTCATTCAATTGCAGCCTTGGAAAGTCAGCTTCATTAAATATATACTCCTTCTGATCTGCTCGTCTTACAACAATCTCTTTCAAGTAACCATAACCAAACTATTTGTCAACTGATATTCTTATCACACTGAGGATCTTCATTCCATGAGTTGACTTTGTGAAGTGATGTCACCTTATGGTCTTGGCTCTGTAGAAGAGTTGACGATTGGGTCCAGTGATGGATACCCAGGCAACATTTAAGTCTATTTCACTTTACTTGGAGTTTCTTAGCTTTGGGGATCATTTCTTACTAAGCTTTTAACTCATACCCTTACGCCTTTCGATTTTGTGTGACTAAGACATACTTCTTTTCTTTGATTCCAGTCTTCAAGTACTCGAGGTCTTTGTTGAAGAAGAAATCTACAAGAATGGTTTTTTAACTGGGAGGACCTTGCAACGGTAGTGGTTTGCTCAAATCATAAGGACATCTTCCGCCTTCAGGGGGGGAGGGGAGATTCACCCATCATATGTTCTGTAGGAGCTAAGTAACACTGTTCCAGATTGTACTTGAGCTCGATGTTGTTCTTGAAATTCCATTTCAGTAATGCAAATGTTGGTCCTTCTAGTTCTGCTTTCGTAAGCTTACCTTTCTTTAGACAGTTCTTGGAAAATTTTGTGATGTCAATAGTAGAACCCATTAGATCGTCAAACTCTTTTGGGTCTTTCTCAACATTCACCATCTCATTGAACTAGTTTTGTTCAGGGGCATCATTCACATTTGGTTCCTTGAACCAATCTGGGTTCAGAGTTTATGGTCTTTTACAACATCCGCTTGGAAAATATTTAGACGTTTCCACTTCACTAACATCATCGTCTTGTGTCAGTTCTTGACCATCCACAACATCATCTTCAATGAATTCTTTGGCATCCATTTTAGCATCTTATACTAATTCTTTAGCATTAACAGTTTTATTAGTTTTTGATGGCTCAAATGGAGGCTAGGGTCTGTCTTTCTGTGACTTGGATGCATCGGTATCTTTTCGTCTTCTCTTTAGCTTATCCTTATCATCTTTTTTAGGATCCTCCTTATCTTCATGATGTCTTTTCTTCTAAGTTGGCTGGACCTTATACTGTTTATCCATGTCATCTTTATCAACTAATAGTGAATTCATTAGAGCATCATACAACTTCTGATAAGCTAGGTGTGTTTTATATGACTTGGATATCAATCATTTAATGACTTCGTTTATTCTTTATGATCATATCGTTGTGTGAATAATTGTCAAATGTTTTGTTGAATACTTGGGGCATGTTTTTCTTGGTAGTGTTTTTTATTTATCTATATTGAAGCCATGAACTTCATTCCGGTAACCTTTTTGAGTCGAGCTTTGTACAGACTTGTCAGTTGCCTCTGTGTCATCAATCTTTGACATTGCTTTGACTTTCTTTTCAAGTTTCATGAGCTGTAGGAACCAATATATCTAATTCTAACACATATGAACCAAGAAAGAAAGAAAGAAGATACAAAAGTTAGAAAAGAAGAAGGAAGAAAGAAGGTGGTGGATTATTACAAAGTGTAGAATACAAATGGAATTTCCTCCTTTGTAGAGAAGGTGGTATTTTATACCCATAGGCTCATTTTTGGAAGCTAGGTTCTAACATAGGTTGGGCTCGAATCTTGTGGGCTTAAGCCCATAATGCTTACATAATTAGATTAAATAAATAAGCCCGATACCCGTAACTAGCCTATTACAATGTATACTAAATAAAAGATTGAAGATTCCATTGTTTGACTCAATATTTTGAGGATTAACAAATCTCCCCCGATGCTGGTCTTTGAATTTTTGTCTTTGAGTCTGAGGTCTTGGTCATGGACTTTATCTTGTTGTAGGCTTGTTCCTTCATGCCGTGATCTTTGATCTTGAGCCTTTGTCATTTTCTTTCAGCTTTGTATTTAGTTCCAAGATCTTTAAATCTTTTCCGTGTTTATCTTTATCATCTTTACCACCTTGCGATCTTGCGTCTTGGTACCGACATGCTCATCATCTTGAAAGCTTGATAACAATCTCCCTTGACAATTTTTGTCTTGATAGTGTTGATATATTTAAGGAAGATCTTGAATATCAGAGTTTGCGGAAGACTTTAGTAACATGTACTTGAGCTTTCATCATGTATTTATATTTTTCGATCGAGCATGAGCATGTGGTAATGAATCTGCCTCAACTGGAATGAGGTTGCTACACCATCGTCTAGACCTGCATGTTTAGGTTAGTAATAAACAACATATATGGACGAATATGGTTTTGTCATTCGTCGTTCTTTTCGGTAGCGTTAACCTTCGGTTCCGTAAGGACCGACCTGTGATCAGGTAGGCTCAATTTAGAAGAGCCTCATTGATAGGATTTCCAGCTTAAAGTGTCAGATCCTCTAATGTAGATGCATTAGATTCACCGTACTTGCTTGTTCTCATTACCAGAACATCTCAAAGCAGACATCACGATAAGAGTGAATCAGCTAGTTACTATCTTACTGATTGAGTCGTCAATTCATTTACTGGACCAAAATCAATATTGAGTTATCACAAGTTTGATTCTTATAGAATCTCGCAAGTCACCTACCGCAGTGCTGTTTGATGATGACACTGGAAGGATTTCCATTCGTCACTATAAATACTAATGAGTATCACTTTGAATGTTCTGTCAAAATCACATGGATAACGCGCAGGACTCTTCGTTATCACTTATCCTCTAGATGTTGAATAACAAGTGTTTATCAGGAAATGTGTCCTAATGAAATTTATAAATTGATCTCTTTGGCTTTAGACTCGATTTGTGTGTTTTACTTTTAGTGTTCGAAGGCTGGAGCTGACTGCCACCTTTTCAATATCAATTAACTCGGAGTGAGAAAGTCAATAGAAGTCGTGTGTATCTCCGTGACAAATGAGACAAGAATCTTTTAAGAGAGACTTGAATGGCTGGGAAGGGTTGTGCACTGCATCACTAGGTCTATGATGTCTTGTCTTCAATACCAGAATTCATCTTTGTGAAAACTGATAACATATGTATTGACCTGGTTTCTGCCTTGTATGGAGGGCTTCATTATTTACACCCTTTTTCCTTATATTTCTTTTTCATTCTTCAATCCCTTCAATGCTTACCAAGACGTCACTACTAACATCTTGTTGTGATTGTTCCAGTGTTAGCTCATGCCTTAGTCGACATTATTCCTGTTTCTCATTCTTCTCCAAATCATACCTAAGGACTGATATTTATAACTATGGGTTGTCCTTGGGTAGATCTCTCTGGTTCTGGTTGGATCATATGACTAATACCTAACCTAAACCAACCTTATGACTCTTGAATCGTCTGAGTTATAGGTTGTTTGGTAGTTTGATGTTCCATACATAAAACCATTAGAATCAATCAAAGTGTTTGATAGAATATCAAAACGTTTGAAACTTTGAGAGTTTCTTATTTTGAAAAACTTTCCCTACACATGAGCATCGATATTCGAAAGTGTTTCGCACATGTGAGTGGAACTGAAAGGTACTTTGAGTCTTTTAGATCACTTATTATTTTCAAGTTCACATTTTAGTCACATTTCTTCTCTTATTTTAAATATTAATTCACTTAGTTTTTTTAAAAATAAAAAAATAAAATATACCAAGTGATGAAAATTTGTCTTGAGAATTCAAGGGAAGGAGAAATATTTCAGGCATGAAAATATGTAGAAAAACCTTTTTTTAGTTGCCCCCCCACCTTTTATATTTTAATATGTCTTTGACAAAAACAGTGATACCAAATTGTAAAAAGAATATAAAATTAAGGGTGAGACAATGTTGAGCACACAATTTTGAAAGATTATGAAATGTCATTGAATAATTCTTAAAAAATTATGCTCAGAAACTGAATCATCTTTATAACAAATACTCTATAGTGAGTTATGTCATTATTACGGATTTGTCATTAAGAGACTTTTGATAATGTTTTGAATACATAAGAATTGTCGTGAGATGATGTATCCAAAATCACTAAAACTTTGTTTTTCGAAAAACCCCCCTCAAAAATTGACTCATTTATAAAAATGATACCACAGTTATTAAAATAATAGTCTTTAAAAGCTTTGTGAGGAAGGGAGTGTTGAACACACAATTTTGAAAGATTTTGAATTGTCATTGAAAAATTCTAGAAAAATTATGTTCAACTTACAAAAAAAGCACGTGTTAGAAGACTTCTCTTCTAATGCTAAGGATAAGCATACTAAAGCGTACACTTTCCTTTGTCATTGGGGTCCAAGTTGCAATCTAAGAGCGATTACAAGTCGTTTAAAAAAAAATTAGAAATGACATGTTTTGAAAGCATTTGAACTCTTGCTCGAACTTCATTTACGCACCCGTGTCAATGTTAATCGACATTTCTAGGTACGTAAATGTTATTGATTCCAAGAGACAAGTCCAGAAGATTCTTTTTGGAATTTTTGATTTTTTTGATTTTGTATTTGCTTTTTGAAATTTTATATTTTTGTATTTTGCTTTTATATGTTTTATATTTTTGTATTTTGTTTTTCTGAAAAATATTTACAAGTCGATGTTTGATTGTATATCAAGCAGTCTTCTTTGTCAGATCCTCCAGTTCTGCTAGAGTCAAACATCGCATACCGAGTCGTCTAATAAGAGTCTCAAACCTATCTTGCGACAAAGCTTTTGTAAACGTGTCAGCCAACTGGTATTCAGTTCTGACAAAGTACTAAAGAAAACGTTCCAATTTACACTTTGTACCCTTGGCGGTATTTTTCTCCAACGTCTCTTTAGCGGTACAAACTTGGCCTAGCTCTGATACCACTTGAAGGTCCTTGTTAAACTGAATGGATCTTTGCAGCCTATAAAGGATGATAGCCAAGATGTATAAATACAAATGACTATGTAGAAACAATGACTATGAATACAATATGTTAATGCGGAATCTTAACACAGGTACTAAGAAGAACAATGAACAACTGAATAACAACTTTGTTAAAGTGTTCTTGAGGATTACAGATTGCTAACTATGATATTGTGTATATTTTCTAAGCTTCTGTCAAAAACTATATCTAACTATGCCTAGGGTTCCTTTTATATGTTAAGGATAACCCTAAAAGGCTTACATATCTTTTTCTAAAATATCTCATAAATATCTTTTAAATATCTTCTCAACGGTACTAACTAACTTTCTACTAACGGTACTAACTAACTAACAGTACTAACTACTTTGTACTGTCGGTACTAAGTATAACTGACAGTACTAACTATTTGTACTGTCGGTACTAAGTTAAGAAAACATTAATCCTAACAATCCTCCCTTAAACATGAATGTTAAACTATTTTAACTTCATGTTTCTTCAATCCTTTAAGCTTCGTTTAATGCACAGAGGATGTATCCAAACATTCTTTATCATTTCTTAATCTTGTACTCTCTATCCTTCTTTAGCAGCATCCTTGTCTTGTCAGCAATTCAGCAACATCTTTTCAGCTACACAGCAACATCTTTT
>BQNB010058479.1:0-37747 GCA_026074375.1 Tanacetum coccineum | reverse complement strand
TATCAGTACTAACTTTAACTAACAGACTTAACTTTAATACTAACAGTATTAAGTCTGTTTACAATATTTTCCTAACAATATGGTTAGAGCATTGATTCTCGATAAGAAAAACCAAACTCCAGCTCCCGCTCCTGTAAAAGCAGTCGAGCAAAGTTGTGAAGAATATGTTCAAGAAGTACTTGAAATTTCTGAAAGTGGCAATCCCACTTCTACTTTGGACCTTATGATCGATTCTTCCTCTCCATCTTTCACTCCCTTTGGAGGAAGTGATTTTCTAATGGAAGAGATCGATGCATTTCTTGAACATGATGATTCGATGCCGTCAATGCCACCAGGTGTTGACGGCATCTATGATTCTGAGGGAGATATTGTTTACCTTGAGGAATTGTTAAGTGTGATCAATAGTGACCCAAATCTCCCTCCGTCACCAGTTTGTGAAATTAATGTGCCTGAAAAGGTTAAACCTTCATGTGAAGATCCTCCCGACCTTGAACTCAAAGACTTACCATCCCATCTTGAGTATGTGTTTTGGAGGGTGATGACAAATTACCCATCATAATCACTAAAAACTTGAAAGATGAGGATAAAACCGCCCTAATCAAGGTTCTTAAGTCACACAAAAATGCCATAGATTGGAAGATTTCTGATATTAAGGGGATAGATCCACAGTTTTGCACCCATAAGATTTTGATGGAATAAAATGCCAAACCCGTAGTTCAACATCAGAGAAGGGTTAACCCCAAAATCCATGAGGTTATTAAGCAAGAAGTTATCTGTTGGGAATTATTGAAAAAGACCAAGTGTCGTTTCTGCTGTTAGAGATGTTCGTTTCTGCTGATGGCACTAAGTGAGGCATAACCGTTTGTGAAAAATGAAACAATGAGTTAATACCCACTAGGTTTTGGTTACGGATGGCAGAGTTTGCATCGATTACCGAAAACACAAATGATGGCAACTCGTAAAGACCATTTCCCTTAACAATCATGGATCAGATGCTTGAAAGATTAGCCGGAATGAGTACTATTGCCTTTATGGGACGGATTCTCCAGGCGTACTTTCAAATACCCAATTGACCCACTGATCAAGAAAGACTACCTCACCTAGCCCTTAACGACATTGCCTACCGTCGCATGGCCTTTTGGGTATGCAATGCACCAGCACGTTTCCAAAGGTTATGTTGCAATCTTCAAGATATGATTGAGTAAACCATAGGAAGTCGTGCATGAGATTTCTCGGTTTTTGGTGACTCTTTCTCTTCTTGCCTTTCCACTTAGACAAAATGCTCTAAGTTCGAAGACACCAATCTGTGCAATTGGGAAAAGTAGCCACTTTATGTCAATAAGGAAGGCTAGTCTTGGCCATAAGAATTTTTCTAATCCGGGATTGCGGTTGATAAGCAAAAGTTAAGTCATTGCAAAATTGCCTCATCCCACAACCGTGAAGGGTATTTCGTAGTTTCTCGGTCACCGCGGTATTCTACCGACGATTTTATTCAGGATTTTTCCAAAAAGCGCCCGCCTATGACCTCCTCCTTGAAAAAGAAACTCCGTTTATCTTGCTCGAAGGAGGCCTTGAACATTGAAACCCTTAAGAGGAAGTTAACCCAGGCCCCAATTCTAGTTGCTCCCGATTGGGACTTGCCCTTTGAAATCATGTGTGATGCAAGTGATTTTGCTGTTGGGGCAGTTGATTGCAGTTTTACGTACCTATAAAATATATAATAAAAATACTACTTAGGTAAATCCCAACTATTCACCTTTATCTAAGGTAAAAAGTTAAAACTTACAAAAATAATATAATATATATAATATACGTATGTTTAAACCGGGTAAGTATGATCACCCGGGTCGTTTCCCCAACGACTAGTGAAATTGAAACCACGTTTAGGTTCGGATCCTGATTTGAATGAAGCAAAGAAATTTTGGATAAGCTATTACTACTAAATTAAGAAGCAACAAATAATGACAATTAAGCAAATAAACAAATGTAAACTAAAATGTCACTAAAATAAAGAAAAATTGCCGAAAATTGTTAAGAATAAAAGCCCTAATTTTTTTCTTTTTATAAAAGTTTAATTAAACTAATTAAAACTTAACCCTAACTATTAATTAAAACTTAATGAACTAATTTTAAAGACTAATTGTGCAAAAACCTAAGAAACTAACGGGGAAACTGACAAGCTAACGGAGGGACTAACTGAAAAACAACTAAGATCGAAAAGTTACACTTTCTACCCTGAGAATCTACCCCGATCACAAATAAAGTCCAATAAGCATTTTGAAATTTTAAAGAGCTTAAAATGAAAAACTCAAAGAAGCAAAGTTGTAAAGGAAGCTAGGGAGAACAACTTTAACAAAAGCACTAAGGTCTGAAACTCAAAGATAAGCTCTTAAAAGAGCTTCTCAATAAGCTGTTACAGAAACTAGGGGTTTGGGCTATGATTTACCAAAATAGCTATAAAATGCTCAAATAAAGCTTAAATCTAAAAAGGAAAAGTGATCTAGAAAGCTTATGATGTGCTTAATCTAGAAATGCAAAGAAAACTAAGCTAGAAGTGCTCTTAAACTACTGAAATTAACCAAAAATCAAGCAAACTCAGGAAATAAGCAAAGTAACACAAAATCCAAGTAAGCTAAAAACCTTAATAAGCTAAACTAGACTCTAAAACTTTAAGGACTTACCAAACTACTTATTATCCATCTAAATAAGCTATATAATCTAGACTTAAAAGCTGAATTAACAAATTTAGACTTTACTTAAGTTCCTACTGTTTTTGGAATTTTCAGGTTTTATACTTTTTGACAGCTAAATTAACAAAGTAAATAAGCTAGAAATTGTAAAATTAAGACTTAAACCGTATAAGCTATATTACAAAAAAACTTAATCCTACGAATTATACGGCTAAATCTTAAAATTACTTATCTAAATTAAGCTAAGAACACAGCAGTACTAACTGAGGTTAGTACTGCTAGTGTAAAAATTTAACAGTACTTTCAAGTGAAAGTACTGCTGATGCAATTTGACTTTTAAGAAAAATTAAGCTATGAAATAAACTAGAAAATGAAAACTAAAGCTAAATTCATAATGAGCTATAACTAAACTTAATCCTACTTGAATTAACTAGCTTAAATCTAAGCTGGCAGTACTAACTTGTGAAAGCAGTACTAACTTGGAAGTTAGCACTGGTAGTGTAAAGGTTTAACAGTATTAACTTATGTTAATACTGCTAGTGCAAATTAAGAGTGCACTAAACCAAACACTCCTTAAAAACTATGACAGAATCTGAGAAAAGCTTTTTAGAGAAAATCTAAAAACAAAATACTAAATACCAATAAAAACTACTTAAAACAACTTAAGCAAATCAGGATTTAAACAACGGAAAGTAAAATTCTAAGGATCTTTAACTAATAATAGCTAATAATTTTTGATTTTATGAGTTTTTATGACAGAAATTAGTAACTAAAAGATCCATAACTAGTTAAGCTAAAAACAATAAGACAAACAACTAATAAGCAATATAAGAGATATTTAAACACTAATAAGCAAAGAGAATAAGCAAATAAGCAATATTAAGTATATAAGCAATAACTAAGCAATAGAAACGGAATAAGAGCGAGTTGAAAAAGAGAAACTTACTTGGACCTTTAGCTAAACAAAAGGAACCAAGAATGGCAGCTACAACCTCTCTAGCTTATGAATAAGCTAGAGTATAAGTCCTTGGGATCTCTTCCAAGTTAAGATCCCCTTCCAAAAGGCTCAAATACAATAAGATCCATAATAGATTTAACTTATTTAAGGTTTAAGTAAGATTAATTCTGAATTAAAACAGCTCTATTTCAGCTTATAGACTGAAAGAGCTTAATATGAGCTTAGACAATATGGCTATTTAAGAGAGCTTAAAGTTTGAAAATAAGAAGAGCTTAGAAAATGAGATTTAAAACACTAAAGACTCAATTTCATTAATTAAAGAAACTGATTACATTACTTGAAAAAGAAAAATTACATTTAAGAAAAAAAATACGAATTTAAGCTACTAAAAATTACATAAAAACTAGATAAAAAAAGACTCCCTTGTGTGTGTGAGAATGAGGCCTATTTATAGTGCCAAGCTGAAGCTTCTAGGTCCTCTTGCCTTGCTCTCCAAACTTTCAATCTCAACCATTCATTTCTTCAATCATTTGATCATCAATTGTAGTCGTTGGATCAATTTGTGGACACCTGAGGATTGCCAGCGTGTCATTCTATTGATGTGACGTTTGTGCTTCTTTTGTGAGTGTTTTAGTACAAAAACCCACATAGATTTGTGCTTTCACCATTGTTGACGTGGCTCTTCTTGAGAGAAAGTTAATGAATCCTTTGATAAAGACTGATTTGTCCCTTCATTTGTGATGTAGACCTCTTGAATTGACTAACGCACCCTTTAATTAACAAAACCCCTTTGTTTTTGACTAGATGGTGAAATGGGGGAGACGGGTGAATAGTAAATGTGCTTCCCGCCCATTTTTGGACAGTTAAAACTGTTGGAGTTTGGGAGGTTTACACATTTGGCCCTTGTCTTCCTTTTCTCCTTTTCTAGTATAAATAACTTTGGGAAAGTGCAAGATTAGTCCTTGTAGCTTTATAAAAGAGGAAATGGCTATGCTTCGGCTTGACTTTTCGGGCTTCGGCTTTGAACTCTTCTGATTCTCGTGTCCGTGCTTGCTCGCTTTTGACTGTTTTCTTGTAATTTTTGACTTATCCGTACCTGCACACACAAAACACAAATACAAGCATATTTTTGCCATTTTTGGACTGTTTTGGGTTTATTTGGGTTATTTTAGGTACAAATGGATATGTGTATTTTACACTTATCACCTACCTTGTATGTACTCACTTTTACTACATTATTATTTTAACCCAAGTTAATTATTGAGTTCACGGTTGCTAAGTCCTTATCCTTGAGTTCACGGTTGCTAAGTCCTTATTATTGGGATTCATGGTAGTATTTATTTCGCGGAAGAATGGGGAAGAAAAGTTAAGCCAATACCCCCATACGTTTGTTAGATGATCCCTATGTTATTTTGATCCACCTCAAATCGGGTCATTAGTTAGATTGTAAATATCGAGCATGTAAAAGCTCAAGTATAGGGGTACGTGTTATAAAAACCAAGTTATGATGTATTATGTTATTAAAAAAAAAGAGATTGATGTAGAGTTGTGTAGAGTTTGTATATCTTTGTCTGAGTCTTGGATTAGCAACCAAACCAAAATGTATTCGTGTAAATAATTAGCTAACCCTTCCACTCCAAATTCACCTAAAGCCACCCAAATGTATCACATCTGTTTCTGTTTCCATTATATCTTATCTTACACCTACACCCCACAACCCTTTAAAAAGACCTCTTAGATAGTAATGAATAATGCTTGCGTCTAGCGGTGGAGGTTTGATCCTTTACCAAGCCTATGGTAATTTATATGCTATGACAGGTAATGAGTGTTGATTTTCTGTTTCCCCTTTATGTTATAATTTATTATACACCCGAGTGAAAGAGAGAATCTCAAACACTTATGTGAGGTGCTAGTTTATACTTTCCGTGCTTTTAATTACGAGGTCTAGAATGTTGTGTAATATTTCTCATTTTCAGGTCATTTACGACTTCATTTATTTCATTATTTATTTTTAGGCTTTTGCGCGTTTACTTTTAATTATTATCGTATAGTTAAATCGCGTAAACTAAAAATCATCATTCAACGTAAACGGACACCAAACAAATAAAAGTTTACGTCAAGCAAGTGTTATATAATTATTAAGAACATAATTTATAACTTTTCATATTTTATTTTTATTGGTTACGTAAAACGCTTACGTTTCGCAATAAAATACATTTAGACATACCCCGGAAATACCTAGACTTATCTAGACTCAAACCAATACCCACTTTTATTCCCTAAACACAAAAATTATACAATTTTTTTTATCCGTAAGCTTTATAGGCGTTATGTTAACATAACACAAACATAAGGACGCAACATTATATACTCTTGTTATTAACCACTTAAGTACCTTAAATCCCTATATAACTAGAAAATTGTCAATCTTTGTACTAGCTCTAATCCTAGGCGTCCAATGGTGGGGAAGGAACAAGATCTCTTAATACTCTTCAAATCGCTTGCAAATCTTACAAAGTGAATTGTTACAACCTTAAACCAATTAAGGGCTTGTGTACTTAACCATCTAACATAAGCTTGAATAGGACTTTTGGTAATCTTAACCCCCCTCTTTTCTTCTTATGTTTCACGATTACCAAGGGACATGAAAAATGATATTATAGATCTTCCGAAAATCTTGTTACTACTTAGTAATTAAGGTTAAGTACAAATAAATCTTGTACAACAATTTGCTCATTAATGGGATGTACTTAGGAGCTTAATACCCTTTGTACAAAGATCACACATGATCTCCTTTTTTCTCATTATCTTTACTCGTCACACACACAATCTAACAACATAAGATTTTCCTAAATCTTGTACTCCCATAGAGTATTAAGAATGTAACTAGGGTGGTTAAGACAAACCATGTCTTGTTAACCATTAAACCCAAAACACCACTTATGGTTTGGATGGATTAGGACTTGGTTTAGAAACTAGTTGGTTACTAGACAATGTGCCTATATAAACAAGCCTCTACTAAGCCATTCATTCTTTACACACACTTAACAACTCTCTCAGCAAAAATAAAAAATAAAACCATCTTTGTCTTCCTTGTTTTTGGGTCACACATCCGAGACACAACACCACCAATTGCAAATAAGTATTCTAAGGTATAATCTAGTGATCATTAAGCTAGGTTTTCGTTGTGAGAGTTATGGAAGAAAAAGAATTTGGGTTTAAGCTAGGCATTTGGGGTTATATTGGTTTTCCACACGACTTCACGGCAACACATTCAAGAAGCTAGGACCTTTGTAAGACTATCTTAGCTTGTATAATGTTCTATGCTTCATGTTGCATGTGCATAAAGAGGCACGATTAGCTTATGATATTAAACTAAACATGGGTCGTGCCTAGTATGGCATAACCCATGTACACGTCTTGTAGTATTCAACATATATAGACTTGTGTGGTGAACTAAAAGCCATGAGTTACATAACAAAGATCTTGTGTATAAACTTGAACGTTTAAAAATGGCATGCACACGTAAGGATTTAGCCGAGAGGCTTGGTAACACGTTTTGGAAACGAAATCACAAACATATCACGTATCATAATACTTAACAACTCGTTTTACTTAATAAAGACGTGTACACTATGGTATATACGATCTAGGTTGGTTGGAATGGGTTGAGAGGGGTTAACAAAACCCTAGCTACGTCTTGTGTCTAAAACGAGCTTAAACAAACTCTAACGAGCTTGTTAACCCACTAATAGGTTGTAAGACTCGTATGGGACGACGTAGCTAGCTCTATTGGCGCTTAAAATAGGACCAGAGTGTTAACATGTAAACAAGTAACAAAAACCCTAACACAACACTAATGGGCCTAACGAGCCACTAACAGGGCCAGCAACCCAATAGCAAGTGCTAATGCGGGCCAACAGCTTATTTATAAGCTATGGCAGAACTTATGAGCTTATTGAAGACCCTAAATGCTTACGGGCCTATGTTGGATAAGCCCACACCCTCAAACCCTCAAAACCCTTACCGGGTTCTTAATGGACCTAAAAGCCCATTACCGTAGCTTATTGGCTTATGGGATAATCCCAATATTGTTGACAATGCTTATTAAGTTTGTCAACACTTACTTTGTAGCTAAAAACATAATACTACTCCTCAGTTGGAAACCCTTAATGGGCTAAGTGTGAACTTACGGGTTAGGATTAATGGGCCACGGGCCCGATAGACTTAGATAAGCTCATCCGAGCTTATTATTAATGCAACAAGGGTTTTTTTTTTTCATATCGTTATATAAGCTAATGAAGGTTTTGTTACTTTTTTTAAATCCAATTGACTTAAAAATGTACTTTTGCAAGTTGGGGACTTAACAATGTAAAAGTAGAACTATGAGGGTATAAAATAGGTCAAATTTATTTTAATAATATTAAGGGACTTTTTTTGACATTTTGACTTGAAGGGACTGTTTGGAACTCACTAAGGACCTAAAATGTAACTTTTGTAAAGTGGATGGACTAAACGTGTCAACATGGAAACTTAGGGGTGTAAACAGTAAATATTCTGTTTTTACAAAGTATAGGGACTGTTTTAGCCAATAATGAAAACCTAAAGGTATTTTATATAATTAAGTGATTTAAATAAACACTTATGGTATCGGACTAGTCGTGGTATAATACGGATACTTATACAACTAAAGACACGCGAATAATAAATATGTGTATTTATTATTAATACTTAAACACCGTGTATACTTAAAAGTATATAGTTGTACATCTTCCCAAGAGCAAACGAGGAAAACGAATACAATAAGCGTGTACACCACCACACAAGTGATAACAATATATAGTTATATAAACTAGCAAGTTTATTGTAGTTTATACATGAAGTCGTTAGCCCAATCTAGTAGACTAAGACTTGCCGTATTTACTTAGGTATTTGACGGTGACACTTATTTACCATCTTTGGTATATTTGCTATTCACGGAGGACTACCTACTAAGGTGAGTTCATAGCCCCATGTTTTACTATATCAATGATTTACAACTTTTGGGGTGAGAAACATGCATTGTTTTACAAATTGGACGCAAGTGTACATTTTATCATGATTATGTGTTTGCCTAAGTAGCGATAACCCACTGTGCCCATTATCATGAACTGTCAATTACTTTGTGTGAGCGCGAATGTTATAAATAGATCTATTTGGGATTGACATCCGTATCGAGGTGTGAGCAGCACTCACTGTGCCGGTTTGCGGACACGCAACAGTTATACATGTCGGATTTAGGATGTTGCGGGTTAGAACATCATCAAGGGCAATGTTGGCAATTTATATTGCAATTCATACATGTCGAGCTTCAGTGTCATGAGCTTAGGGAAACGTAATTACACTTTGTGATGTTTGCATCTGTTGCATTATCATACACTTGGAAATCTTGCGGTCCTACATTACATTTTTCATAAACCTATGAATTCACCAACTTTATGTTGACATTTTAAAGCATGTTTTCTCAGGTCAGTGAGAACTGAGGTGCTAAGGATAACATTTGGGATACTCTTTTGAGGGAGTCATGATTAAAAGATTTTGGCGTCATTACACCTTGGGATACTTGTTATGAGCTAAATTTGTTATTTCAAATTTGGAACAGTTTAAGCCGTTATCGCTTTCGTATTAAACAATTTCAATAAAGCAATGTATTCATATTTTAAAAGACTCTTCTAGAGGTCGTTTTATATCTTTGTGTATTTGATCTACTGAAGTAACGCTCGCGGATTATTATTCGTACGACCCTATTTGGGGGTGTTACAGATTGGTATTAGAGCCAAGGTTATAGAGAACCAGGTCAAATGTTTTGTATATAGACTTAACCATTTTTCAAACATTCGCTCATAAAAATGGGATCTCTTTGTGGGATCACTTATACATAATTATTGTTGCATTAGTTGGGTTAGACTAGATACTGCATGGTTCAATAGTGTTTATAATATATTAAGATATATAATTATTGGTCTTTATATATGTATACTACTGTAAACTTTGTTTGAGTGTTACGATTCTGTCATGTCTTTCTCATCAATGCCTACTCCACTCCGTCTTACATGATTTGAGCCAGGAAATGGTCATTCTAGGAGCTGATGAGGAGCTGTCTGATGGAGGTTCTCCATGAGTCATCGTATACGGTTACGATGGAATCCCCATGCAGCCGGTAGCCTCGCCATCTTCGGACTATGTGCAAGGACCTGAGCACCCACCGTTTCCCGATTATGTGCCCGGTCCTGAGCACCAACCTTCACCTGTCGAGGTACCATACGTACCTAAGCCTGAGTACCCAGAGTACTTAGTGATCCGATGTGAGGCACCTTAGCGGACCAAGCCTTACTGTTGAGGCTTCACTACCGCCTTTCACCGGCTATGTGGCAGACTCTGTGCGGAAGGTGGATCTGGAGGAGGACGTGGGAGGATCATCTGACTATCTTGCTGTGGAGGGATGGTGAGGATGTGCCTCGATGATGACGATGATGATAGATACTGATGACAAGGATGAGCGCCCTTTTGAGGTGAGGATGATGCGAGGAGGAGGAGAACTAGCTCTGGCCGATTTCTGCTGTACCTGTTGTTGACATGTTCACTCAGCTAGGGAGACAAAGGGACATTTGAGACTGATGAGTCTGACCTAACTAGCTCACCTCAGACTAAGGTCCTTGTTTCTCAGACACATCTCTTCGTTACGAAAAGTTGTCAGTACTTGAGCCACCTCATGTCACCATCCATGGGGCAAGCAGTGATGGAGTATGCTGTCGTTACCTACAACCATCCCACCACCATTCATATCACCCTTGGTCATCTCCACATACTCAAATTCCACACACTACCACCTCCACCCATCATCATACATTTACCCCACTGTACCACATCATTACCATTTCATCATCTCCACTACAGCTCATATTCAGACCCACCACCTGTCGACCGTAGGGAGGGAATTTTCTTGAGGCTGAGTTACCACCTCATAAGAGGTTATGTTTGGACTGCTCCCACATCAAGGTATGAGGTGGGGGAGAGTTCGACTACTGCTCCTAGACCTACTAGAGGTCATAGAGCGGATTATGGGTTTATCGACACTATGGGTGTCGAGATCAGGCGTTAGAGAGCCGAGGAGGTCAGCTATGGCATTAGGGATGTTTGGGTAGACCCGACAGAGGCTGTTGAGGAGGTAGCACCGACGACCCCCGAGGGGGTCAATGCTAGAGTGAATGAGCTTGTTGTGGTTCAGGAGCAAGACACACAGGATATTTATTCTATGATAAGGATACCCTGGATAGGCAGACTCGGGTATTTCAAGAGTTGATGGATTGTGTCGAGGGGTAGACAGTTTCAATATGTGATGCACGAGTTGGATCAGGAGGCCCTGGGTCTCTCGGTGAGGCTTTGGGCATATTCCGTTGAGTTGATTTCGATAGTTCATATGAATTGCAAGATCTAGGACTCATACCCGATGTAGGATTACCGTTATCGCCTCAAAGAGTAAACTGATGCGACATTGAGTTACCACATGTTTCATTACTTACGGGAAGTGTCAGTGGCTTCAGGACAGATTCAGGCAATAAGGCTAGAGATCAGGACTCATGAGATGATCTCGATGGCTCGGTAGTTTTGCTAGGTAACATTTTCATGTCATATTCACTAGTATCATTTTGTCGCGGCTAAGGATTATGGGTTTTATACCCAGCTAGCATGGTAGTAGGATTTGTATTTTTCATTTCTTATATCAGACAATCATGTATGTTTTCCCAGTTATATATGATGTGTTGTATTATGTTATGTCGATCTTAATTCTGTTATGTATTGTGATACCAGTCATGTTATATAATCACTGTGTGATGTGATCTTGTTATAATATTATGATGTGATATTATGTTATGTCGTTCTCAATTCGTTAGGATATTGTGATCCCATGCATGGTATTATAATCACTGTGTGATGTGATCTTGTTATATATAATTTGTTGTATTATGTTATGTCGATCTTAATTCTGTATGTATTATGATCCCAGTCATGTTATGTAATCACTATGTGATGTGATCTTGTTATATATATATGTTGTACCCATGTCATATGTGATGTTTATGAAAACTTACATGTTTTATATTGTTGTGATTTAGAACAATATGCCGCCAAGAAGAACCTCTGCTACTACTGCAAGGGCTGCTGCCCCTATGACAGCTGCTGCTGTTGAGCAACTAATCGAAGCTAGTGTGTTTGCGGCACTTGCTAATCATGAAACTCTTCGAAATAGCACTAATGGTCATGGCGACGGAAGCCACAATTTTGACACTAAAATTAGAGGAACTATAAGCACTCCCCGTGAGTGTACGTATAAGGATTTTCTGAATTGCATGCCCCTTACTTTTAAGGGTACCAAAGGAGTAGTTGTGCTGTCATAATGGTTCGAGAAGATGGAATCAGTGTTCCATATCAGCAACTGTGCTGTGGAGAACCAAGTTAAGTTTGCTACATGCACTTTCCTTGGAAATGCTTTCACATGGTGGAACTCCCACATGAAGACTGTCACTCAAGATCTTGCTTATGCTATGGAGTGGAAGGCACTAAAAAAGATTATGACAGTCAAATACTGCCCAAGGGGTGAAATCAAGAAGTTAGAAATTAAGCTCTGGAACCTAAAAGTAAAAGGTACTAATGTCACAAGTTACACTCTGCGTTTTTAAGAGCTTGCACTGATGTGTGGAAGGATGTTTCACGAGGAATTAGAGGAAGTTGAGAAATATATTGGTGGACTTCCTGATATGATTTGGGGAAATGTAATGTCATATCAACCCAAGACAATGGAGAAAGCAATTGAGTTTGCCAATGAATAGATGGATCAAAAAGTCCTCACTATTACTGAAAGGCAAGCTGAGTAGAAGAAGAAGTTGGAATTTAATGCTGGAAACAATCAGGGGCACCAACAACAAAACAGAGAAGAAACTTAGGTTGCTTCTCTGCTGGGTCCTGGTGAGACGAGGGATTACCCGGAATCATTTTCCTTGTGTACAAAATGCATCTATCCACCACAACAGTTCCATGTGCTCCCAGGATGTAATTACGTGCCAAGAAGATCGGGTAATTTGGCTGTGACTTCAGAAGTTCTGTATTGGTCCCAATGGTAATAATAACACTCATGGGATCTTTGGGACAACTCAGGATGCTGTCACTTGTTTATGAGTTGGTTGTTCAGGGAACTTCAAAAAGCATGCCCGAGTGTAAGAATGGAAACTGTGGTAATCAACGTGGGAATGGCAATGCACCAGCCAAGGTTTATGTGGTGGGAAATGTGGGAACAAACCCGGACTCCAACATCGTTACAAGTACGTTCCTTTTAAAGGACCGCTATGCTTCTATCTTATTTGATACTGGTGCTAATAGAAGTTTAGTATCTACTGCATTTAGTTCCTACATTGATCTCACAACCCATTCTTCATTTAGTCCCACTATAATGATGTCGAATAGCGGACGGGAAAATAATTAGGATAAACTCGATCATCGGGGTTGTGTACATTAAACTTCTTAAACCATCCATTTAACATCAACTTAATGCTTGTAGAACTTGGTAGCTTCGACGTCATAATCGGCATGTATTGGTTGTCAAAGTACCACGCTGTCATCGATTGTGTCGAGAAGATCGTTCGTATCCCCTAGGGAAATGAAACCTTAATTATTCATGGTGACGGAAGTAACTCAGGGGAAGCTGAGACTTATCGATTTGAATATCATTTCGAGACCAAACTCAGACATATTTGTGGAAAAGGACAATTCTGGTCTTTTTAGCACATATACTACGACAGGAGACTGAAGACAAGTCGGGGAAGAAGCGACTTGAGGACGTACAATCGTTTTGAAGATTTTCCTTAAAGTTTTCTGAAGATTTGTGGGTCTTCACCGACTTGACAAGGTGGAATTCCAAATCGATTTGATTGCCTTGTGCTAACTGTTAGCACGAGGCACCTATCGGTTAGCTCCTTCGAATTGAAAGAGTTTGCTCGGAGCAACTATCAAGAAACTATCGACAAGGCTTTATAAGACCCAGTTCAGCCCTTGGGGAGCTCGGTCTTGTTGTCAAAAAGTAATTTAGAGACGATCATTTCAGATGTGCATTGACTATCGAGAATTAAACAAGTTGACAGTGAAGAATCGTTATCGACTCCCAAGGATTGACGATTTATTTGATCAACTATAAGGATCCAGTGACGGCATTCCAAACTCGGTTTATGCGTCATAACAAATTCTAAGATAGACTTGCGGATTGGGTTATCTCAGCTTCGGTAGTAAGAAGAATATTCCAAAAGACGGCATTCCAAAAACACCAAAAAAAACACGACAAAAAAAACTTGGTATTGGTCATACGAGTTCCAAGTTATGCCATTCGGTTTGACGAACGCACCGACAGTATTTATGGATCTCATGAATCGGGTGTATAAACCCTATTTGGATAAATTTGTGATTGTCTTTATTGAAGATATACTAAGAGCATAAAGAACATCTTAAGGAAATTCTGGAATTGCTTAGGAAAGAGTAGTTGTATGCTAAATTCTCTAAATGTGAATTTTGGATTCCTAAGGTATAATTTCTCGGCCACGTGATTGATAGTCAATGCATTCACGTGGATCCCGCCAAGATCGAATCCATAAAAGATTGGGCATATCCTAAGACTCCAATGGAGATACGACAATTTTTAGGTCTTGCTGGTTATTATCGGAGATTCATCGAAGGATTCTTAAAAATTGCTAAGCCAATGACCAAGCTCACTCAGAAGAAAGTCACCTTTGAATAGGGTAACAAGTAAGAAGCAGCTTTTCGGACATTGAAGAATAAGTTTTGTAGCGCCCCCATCTTAGCTCTCCCTCAAGGAGCTAAGAACTTCATTGTGTATTGTGATGCGTCGCATAAAGGATTGAGTGTGGTATTGATGCAAAACGAGAAGGTGATTGCTTACGCATGACGACAGTTAAAGATTCATGAGAAAAATTATACTACTCATGATTTGGAACTATGGTGCAAGTGGTGTTTGGTTTACAGATTAGGAGGCAGCTACCTATACGGGACAAGTGTACGGTGTTCTCAGATCATAAGAGTCTTGTACACATATTCTTGGACTAAAAGAGAGCTGCACATGAGGCAACGTCGTTGGTTCAGAATTGTCAGTGATTTTCGACTGTGAATCGTTATCACCCGAGGAAACGCAAAGTTGGGCGATGAATAAGCGTTAAAGAACGGAATAACCCATTACGGGTTAAAGCCTTAGTCATGACTATTGGTTTGAATCTCCCCAAACAAATTTTGGAAGCTCAAATAGAAGCACAGAAACCAGAGAACATCAAGAATGAAGACGTAGGTGGTATGATCAGGAAGGATATACCAAAGGAAAAGTTGGAACCCCGCGCTGACGGAACCTTATGCTTAAACGGCAGGAGTTGGTTGCCATGTTATGGTGACTTGAGGACTGTGATCATGCACGAGTCCCACAAATCAAAATACTCCATCCATCCGGGTTCTGACAAGATGTACCAGGACATGAAAAAGCTATATTGGTGGCCCAATATGAAGGCCGACATCGCCACCTATGTTAGCAAATGTTTGACGTGTGCTAAAGTCAAAGCTGAACACCAAAGGCCATCGGGTTTGTTAGTACAACCCGAGATACCCCAATGGAAGTGGGATAATATCACTATGGATTTTGTCACAAAGCTTCCTAAGTCGTCGCAAGGATATGACACCATTTGGGTGATTGTTGACCGACTTACTAAGTCTGCAATCTTTACACCAATGAGAGAGACTGATTCCATGGAGAAATTGGCGAGAATGTACCTGAAGGAGGTAGTCACGAGGCATGGAATACCTGTCTCGATCATTTGTGATCGTGACCCTAGATTCGCATCAAATTTCTAGAGGTCACTTCAGAAGGCTTTGGGTACTAACTTGGATATGAGTACTGCGTACCATCCACAAACCGACGGACAAAGCGAGAGAACTATCCAAACTCTTGAGGATATGCTACGTGCTTGTGTGATCGACTTTGGAAATGGCTGGGTTAGACATTTGCCACTAGTTGAGTTTTCTTACAACAACAGTTATTACACTAGCATCAAGGCTGCACCATTCGAGGCACTTTACGGACGGAAGTGTCGTTCACCTGTTTGTTGGGCCGAGGTCGGCTAAGTTTAACTCACCGGTCCAGAAATAGTCCAAGAGACAACTGAGAAGGTCATCCAGATCAAATAAAGAATGCAAGCCGCTCGTGACCGACAAAAGAGTTACGCCGACTTAAAGCGTAAGCCGATGGAGTTTCAAGTTGGGGATAGGGTTATGCTCAAAGTTTCACCTTAGAAAGGGGTCGTACGTTTTGGCAAACGGGGGAAGTTAAGCCCTAGATACGTTGGACCTTTTAAGGTGCTGGAAAAGGTTGGATATGTTGCTTACAAGCATGAGCTTCCTCAAGAGTTAAGCAGAGTTCACAATACATTTCATGTATCCAACCTGAAGAAATGTTATTCCGACGAACCATTAGCCGTTCCGTTGGAAGGACTCCATGTGGATGACAAGCTCCGTTTTGTGGAAGAACCTGTAGAGATCATAGATCGAGAAGTCAAATGGTTGAAGCAAAGCCATATCCTAATTGTCAAGGTTCGATGGAACTCAAGGAGAGGTCCTGAGTTCACATGGGAACGTGAAGACCAATTTCAAAAGAAGTATCCACATCTCTTCACTAAACCCGTACCTTCATCAAGTGTTGCAACTTAAGCCTTGAGGACAAGGCTCTTCTAACGGGTGGAGACTGTAACATTTCTTATTTTCAGGTCATTTCCCGACTCAATTATTATCATTATTTATTTTTAGAGTTTTACGCGTTCACTTTTAATTATTATCTTATAGTTAAATCGCGTAAACTAAAAATCATCATCCAACGTAAACGGACACCAAACAAGTTAAAGTTTACATCAAGCAAGTGTTATATGATTATTAAGAATATAATTTATAACCTTTCATATTTTATTTTTATTGGTTACGTAAAACGCTTACGTTTCGCAATAAAATACATTTAGACATACCCGGGAAATACCTAGACTTATCTAGACTCAAACCAATACCCACTTTTATTCCCTAAACACAAAAATTGTACAATTTTTGTGTCATTAAGCCTATAGGGGCCGGTTATGATTAAACATAACACAAACATAAGGCAAACATTATATACTTTTAGTTATTAACCAACTTAAGTACATAGAAGCTCATATATCTAAACATTGTCTAATCATGTGTACCCTAACTCAAATCCTAGGCGTCCAATGGTGTGGGAAGGAGCAAAAATCACTTACATACCCTTACAACATGTACCCTTAACCCATAGCATACCATAGTTAGTTTAAGGATGAATGTTTAGTTAGTTTAAGGTTAAGGAAAACTTAAACACTAGCACACTTTGCCTTGTTTTTCTTTCATTTCACACGGCACAAGGACCATTGGGTAATACACACAAATCTTGGCTAAATCTTGTACAACATAGGATTAATTAAGGCAATGTACTTAACAAATCTTATACAAGATTTGTATCTTGTGTTTCCCTCTCTTTAGCCAACTCGTCACCCACACATACAACCTAACAAATCTTGCATAATCTTGTACATCACCAAATTCATTAATACTTGTACTTAAACAAGCTTGAACTTCTCTAAAAACCACCTAAGCATGTACTTAAACTACTACTCCTCTCTAGCAAAGGAGACATGGTTTTAGGAAGTGGTATAGAGATATTTTCTCTATAAATAGGAAGACTCACAACTAAGAGTGTTTACACACTCACACATTTAACAACACTCTAGCAAAAATTATCTTTGTCCTTGCTTTCGGGTCATACCACAGCCGAGACACAACTTACACAAACACAACACCATAACTTACAAACAAAGGGTCTAAGGTATAGCCTAGTGATCTATAAGCTAGAGTTATACGTTTAAGGGTTTGAACAAGGAGGATTCGGGTTTAAGCTAGGACTTAGGCTATACCATTCGAGTTTATTACTACACCACACGACACTACCCTTCAAGAAGCTAGGACCCTTGTAAGTGTCTTAGATTGTGTTCATACTTAAGTTTCATGTTTGCTTCATGTGTCATAAGGCACGGTTATTATGTGTTAACAAGCTTGATCTAAAGATTCCTTACTATATATATAATAAAAATATTATAAATACATAATAGGATAATATCAATAAAATCAATGAATAAACCGGAAGTAGTATATGATATTCCCGGGTCGTTTATCCCCAACGAGGAATGCAATGAAAAGTCGTTTGTCGGTTTGATGTTTGAATATAACAAGGCTTTGAATGGGTTTTCTAACTCTACAGGAAAAAAAATTAAAAGGCAAGCTACACTAAAACGAAAGCAATTACGAAATTAAAAACGAAAACGGGAACGTAAAAACGCGACTTAAAAAAACTAAATTATAAAAATTTAATCCTAAGGTGGTTATTTAACTTCTAATAAACCCTAAGTGACTAAAATGTAAGAGCAAAGAAAACTAAACCAAAAACGAAAGCAAATTAAGCTTGAAAACACGAAAAACGTGAACGGATCATCCACCAATGCTTGCAACGGGAAGATATGCTCAATGGCAATCACGTTTCTTAAGATACATTGATACAAGACCAAATGGTGATGCCTTGAGGAAATGCATTTTAGAAGGTCCATACCAACCAACTACTGTCACAATCCCAGCTGTACCTGCAACAGAGAATTCTCCAGCAGTTTAGAAATGAACAGCCAGTCTGCAACAACTATTGTTAAATCCAATTGTATCAGTTTTGTAAAAAGACTTTTGGTCGTTCTATTATATCTTGTGTTATTTGATCTATGAAGTAAACACGCCCGGACTCCTTATTCCGATGCGACCCATTTGGAGGTGTTACAGATTGGTATCAAGAGCCAAGGTTATAGAGAACCAGGTCAAATGTTTTTGCTGGACTATAACCGTTTTCAAACATTGCATACATAAAAAGGGGTTTTTATGGGACACTAGTTGTTGCATTAGTTAGTTGGACTAGATGCATTCATAATTGATATACGTGGTTATAATATATTACGTATATTACAATAAGAGCCTTATATAATATACTCATAAAGTGTTTTGCTGGTCACAGTATCATGTCAGCTGATTGCTGCCTGTTACCCTTATTACTTTGTTCACTCTGAGGGCACGATCTTGGAGTTTCCATCAAGGATCCTTACGAGGTGGTCTGCCCAACGTTGTTGTGGAGCCGGCACCACGTTCTCCCGAGTATATAAATGATCCTTATGGAGCTGTTAGGATTCATGTAAGAGTATCATTCTGCGCCTGAGATCCTGAGGACTTAGTGCCAGCTGAGGATGAGGCACTACACCTCTACTTACCACCATCCTTTTTTTCCACGTTATTCGACCCCTTAGTCCTTAGAGCACTCGAGGTTGAGATAAGGATGTAGCATCAGCCCTCTATCATTCACTACACCCATCAGGGACCCCACCATTGTTACCTATACCACTACCTACACCATCTACTAGCCGCAGAGCTGATATTCCCGAGGCTGACACGCCGCCTCAGAAGAGACTACTACTTACTACTCCCAGACCTGGGTGTGAAATTGGATGAGAGTTCTGCTTACTGCTGCTGCGAGACAGCAGGACCCACTATGGCCCATAGAGTCGGATCATATTCATGTTGTTAGCCCTATGGAGGACCATGGTTTCGATTGATATTAAGAGGAGGTTGATGCCACCTTGAGATGGTCAACAGGAGGGTCAGTTACCAGGTAGACGTTCGCAGTAGAGAGAGTTTGGCAATATTCACTCACGGACATCTTGATGCCAGAAGGAACGTGCAGCTGTGAGAGCTGAGAATAAGGTAATGAGGGGAGAGAGGAGACCTTGATTCCGAGCAAGAGAGTATGGAGACCCGTCAGGCCTTGGCTAGGTCTGAAGCTCACTGCAGGGCATTAGAGGCACGAGTTATAGTATTAGAGACTGAGGTGCATCGCCACGAGTGGCAGGGGTTCAAGCTGCAGTATGATTGGTGTTCGGCATATCATGCGTACCAGGCCTGGAGGTTTGAGCGCGCGTTGACACATGGAGGACACTTGGTAGCTAGTTCTAGACTTTGGTTCTGATTGTATTACTATGCTGTTCTGTTAAGTTTATGGGGTTACTCCTGCTAGCAGGTGGTATAGATCTTTTGTTTTGTTTAGCTATCTCTGTAGGATCTTTTGTTTGATTAGCTTTCATGTATAGCCTACTAGTATTTACGGGTAATCCCGGCTAGTAGGGCTCTATGTTGATTTTCATTTGTAAACCTAGCGCGATAGGGAAGCATTGTGTATCCGAACAGATATGTATATTTCCAGATTATTATGGAAAGGATGTATTATGTTATGTCGATCAGTTGTGTTGTTTGTATGTGTTCACTATTGATCGCGATCTTAATTTGTATTTATGATGCATTATGTTATGACCCTTTATGATGGTATTAAAATCTAACAGGTATTGTATCTTTCTTGTGATTAAAGAAAATGGCACCTAAGAGAACCACAAGGTCACTCCATGTCACACTAACCCAAACATGCAACACACTTACAGTGTACTGAGGCACACACTTCAGGACTTAATTGACCAGGGTAGTTGCTTGCTGCAATGGACGGAAGCAGAAAGCAAGCTTTAGGGTTAGGGAAATGGCTACAATAAGGCAATGGTTCAGACAAGGCCACCCAAACTGCTCGCGAACGCACTTACTCTGAAAATTCTTGAAATGCAAACCTTTGGACTTCTCAAAGGCCACTGGAGGGAGTTGTCGGACTTCACTCGTTGGTTTAAGAAAATGGAGTCTGTGTTTTAGCATAGCAATTTGCACGGCAACTTAGTAAGTCAAATTGCACCTTGTACTCTACAAAGATGATGCTTCTTAACATGGTGAATGCCATGTTAAGACCATACTCTGAAGGCAACTATGCCATGTTGCCTATAGGGGCAGCACTTGAAGCAAGTGATGATGATAAGTACTGCCGAGAGGTAAGATCAAGAAGTTTGAGTTGAGATGTGGAATCTTACGGGTAAGGCACCGTGTGGTGGCCTATAGTCGAGGATTTCAACAAACTAGCTTTGATGTGTTCAGGATTGTTCCCAGAAGAGATAGACAAGATTGAAAAGAATATCGGTGGCTTTGCCGATATGATACATGGCAGTGTTAAATATTCACCAAGCCCTAATGACAAGAAGCAGTGGTCGTTGGTGTGGTTTGACTTCTACAAAATTCCGCTGTGCACGTCAATGACAAGTAGAAGATTGTTCAAGCTACAACAAAGTTTCAGAATCTGCTTAAGATAGGGATGTTGGTTTGGGGGGAAGCTGATTCAGAAACTTCGCCAAAAAGGAGTCTATGAAGAAAGCTTTTCAAGACATGCTGCATGAATTGGGGGGAAGTTAATCCAGTTCATGCATACTACAATGGTTCCTGTACAAGTAAAGACAATGAAGATCCAAGCTGGAGTACAAGTTTCAAGACCAGGAGAACTTCGAAGACATCTTCAGCTTTGGAAGCGCTTTGGAAGACGTTATTTATGTTGTATTTGTACAAGATAGGAACATTGTAAGTAATTCCATATGTCCACATATTGGGGGAAGATTGTTAGCCTTAAAATATGGTGACATATCAGAATTACATTAGTTTTCATTAGGCAAGAACTACAGGGACTATAACTGTTAAGATAGTATAGTGTCCCTTGTCTTGACCTATATATACCCCCTCCATACTTCCATGGAGGGGTGAGGATTCATTTTGTAAAAAGAGTGTGTGTTCTTGTTTCTCTCTCTAGACACACACCTCTTCCCATCTTTTTCCTTTCTCTCTAATAATATGGCTAAACATTTGTTCAATCCTCCCCGACCTCCGGATCTTTCTTGTGTAGCTAGTGATTTCTTATTATAACAGGAAGCATCCTCTCTACACAGAAGGTTTAATTCAGAAACTTGTTTTGAAGGTAAATCACAAGTTTAGGGGAGGATTGTTGGGAATTAAGGGCTTCTACAAGTTTCTACTGCTGGTTCAACTTAGTACTGCCAAGAGAAGACTTAGTACTGTCAATCTAAGTTAGTACTGCTAGTGTTATAGTTAGTACTGCCAGTATAAAATGTTAGTACTGTCAGTTTATTAGTATTGTTAGTTATAATAGTTAGTACTGCTTATGTGATATGCATGAGATATATTAGGAATAGATATGCATGATCATGTAACGCGTTTTGTAAGCCCATTAGGGTTTCCTTGGTGTATAAAAGGAACCCTAAGGCATAGATCTAGTTATCAGTCTTCATCTTAGTATTCATAGTATGCATAGCAATCATAGTTAGTATTCATAGTTATTTTGTAACTCAAAATAGTATTCAATATATTAAAAGTTTAGTAAAGATCTTGTTTTACTGTTTCATTGTTCTTTTTAGTATTGCAAACTAGATTCCGCATAGTTTGTGATATTCTCAATCTTAGTTTCTACTATAGTTGTCTTAGATCTATCCAATACAACTAAGCTTTAACAAGCTAAGTAAAATCTGTTCAAAAGGGATCAACATATTCTTACATATTCCGACATGACATAGTACGTCTTCATATGCGTCTAATATGTTTCATTTTAATATTAATCTTAACGTTATGTGATTTTTTTGTCATGTCATACTTATATGTGATTTATTCATCGATAACAGACTCGTAGTCTCACACACCTTCTCTCCTTAGAAGATGATGTGCTTGGATGTACATAAAAATTGTCGATTTTATCACGTGTCAAAATATAACAATCTGATTGACCCATTTTCAAATTATTTTAATAAATTATTTCAAAATAATGTAATTATCTATATACTCATTTGAAAAGTATTACGACGGCGTTGCACTGTTGCCTGCTACAGTGCACGCTACAGTGCCCGGCCCATTGGGCTCCCAGTCTGGGCCGGCCTAAATTTTTTTTTTATAAATATGCAATACAAAAAAAATACTAGGCACAAAATAAAATAAAATTACAAAAGTACTGATATATTCAGATAAAAAAAATATCCGCTATATGAGCCCAACACATAAGCCCATATAAAAAAACAAACTATTAAACATGAGACCAAAAAAATAAACTCGCACAAAATAATATAAAAAAAATTGTTCGGCACAACATAGCAAAAAAAATACAAAAGTACTGATTTATTCAGATCAAAAAATACCCGCACCATGAGGCCCAACACATAAGGCCGTATAAAAAAACTATTAAGCATGAGACCGAAAAAATAAACCCGCACAAAATAATATAAAAAAATTGCTCCGCACAACATAAGAATTTTTTTTACAAAAGTGCTGATTTATTGAGATAAAAAAATACCCCCACAATGAGGCCCAATAAATAAGGTCATATAAAAAAACAAACTAATAAACATGAGACCAAAAAAATAAGCCCGCACAAAATAAAATAAAAATAACACCATGCAGCAACGTGCGTACTTAATAACTTTAAAATAAACGGCCCGAAAAAAAACCTCATACACTAAGTAAAAAAAAATTAGCTCTGCCGCAACGCGCGGGTTCTTATGCCTGAGCACGCCAATAAAAAATAACCCGACCCCGCAGCAACGCGCATATACTTTGACTTGTTCTTTTATAAATATATAAAAGATGAAAAATTATATGTTAACTCGGATTATCGAAACCCAAATAAATTCGTTGTCCAAACAGTATTAGATGACTAGGCCCAAAGCATAAGTAACCCTAACCTAAACAATATATATACTTCCTTTTAATCTTAACCCTAATTTCGCTTTTATTATTTTGTCCCGCAGTCACACCATATATTCTCTCTAAAATTTCAGCCACCACAAGCCGGTAACACTTATTCCTTGGTTCATCCACTTCACAACCGAATCTCATGAAACTAGATCTACTCTCTAACGTCTCCCAACAATCAATCTCATACGAAATAACCATTAAGAAATTTCGTGGTTCTTGCAGGTAGTTATGGTTATCGGCTTCAAGATCCCGTAATAAGGTATCAGATGGGTTTATATTTCGTTGTTTATTTATTAAAGATCAATGAGGAATCAAACTGAGAGTAGTCATTTATTACACTTTTAGTCATACAAACATAAAATTCATGTGACCATTGGATGATCAATAGTCACACAAAATACATATTTTTTCACTTTAAACAGTATATGGTCACACTTATTAACACTTTTGGTCACTTTATGCTTAATTATATGTGACTAAATACAAAAAAAAATATGCTTTGTGTGACTAAATATTACAAAAGGCCACACAAACATAAAATTCATCTGGCCATTGGATGATCAATAGTCACACAAAATACACATTTCTTCGCTTTAAACAGCATATGGTCACACTTATTAACACTTTTGGTCACTTTATGTTTAATTGTATGTGACTAAATAAAAAAAACATGCTTTATGTGATTAAATATTACAAAATGCCACACAAACATAAAATTCATGTGGCCATTGGATGATCAATAGTCACACTAAATACACATTTCTTCACTTTAAACAGCATATGGTCACACTTATTAACATTTTTTGCCACTTTATGCTTAATTGTATGTGTCTAAAGACAAAAAAAAAACAAGCTTTGTGTGACTAAATATTACAAAATGTCACACAAAAATAAAATTCATGTGACCATTGGATGATCAATAGTCACACAAAATACACATTTCTTCACTTTAAATAGCATATGATCACACTTATTAACACTTTTGATCACTTTATGCTTAATTGTATGTGACTAAATACTCAAAAAAACATGATTTGTGTGACTAAATATTATAAAAGGCCACATAAACATAAACTTCATGTGGTCATTAGATGAACAATAGTCACACAAAGTACACATTTACTTCACTTTAAACACCATATGGTCACACTTATTAACATTTTTGGTCACTTTATGCTTAATTGTATACGACTAAATATAAAAAAATGCTTTGTGTGACTATACAGTGTTTACGGTCACTAATACTAATTAATCCAACTAAATTTATACCTAATTAGTCACACATGTTAAGGTTTTGGTCACTGTTTTTTAATGGATATGGCCACTAACTCAAAAATGTGACCGTAGGTACCCTACGGTCACGCGACCTTTAGTCACACACACTCAAAAAATCATGTGTGACGATATGTATATCGTCACACTTTTTTGGTGTAGCCAAATCCACTTTGTGTTTAGATTACATAACGAGCCCGTTTACCCTTCTAGCCTATTACAACGAATATTAATTAATGACCGAGACTACTTTGTAGAGTGACCGGGACTTCTATTGTTGACTTAATATTTTGTGGCTAACAATCTCCCTCAAAGCAAGGTCATTGATCCTTTCAAACTTTGAGCTCTTTGAGATTGTCTTGTCGTTAAGCTCTTGAATCCTGGTCTTGGTCTTGGTCTTTGTTGTAGACTTGTTCCTTCATACTGTGTGATCTCTGATCTTGAGCCTTTGTCATTGTCTTTTGACTTTGTCTTTAGTTCAAAGATCTTTAAATCTTTCTCCTTGAGATCTTTGTCATCTTTGCCATCTTGTGATCTTGTGTCTTTACCAATATGCTCATACTTTGAATCATCTTGAAAGCTTGATAACAATGTCCCTTGATAATCTTTGTCTTGATAATCTTGATATCTTTAAGGAAGATCTTGAAAATCAGAGTTGCGGAAGTCTTTATCTTTGTTTCATCTTGAGCTTTCTTGATTCTTAAATCTTGATACTTATAGTATGTCTTTGTAGCTTGAGTATGAGCATGCGGTTATGAATCTGACTCAGCTGGAATGTGGTTGTAACTCTGTCGTATTAACATGCATTTAAATGTTAGTGATAAATAGCATATATGGAGGAATATGGCTTTGTCATTCGTCGAAGTTTGGTTACGTTAACCTCCGGTTCCATGAGGACCGACCTGTGATCAGGTAGATTCATTTGAAATATCTCCTTTACAGGGTTTCCAGCTTTAAAGCGTAAGATCCTCCAACACAGATGTATTAGATTCACCATGCTTGCATGTTCTCATACCGGAACGTCTCAAAAGAGACAACACGGTATGAGTGAATCAGTTAGTTACTATCTGACTAATTGAGTCGTCAATTCATTTACTGGACCAAAATCGATATCCAATTGACACAAGCTTAATTCAAATAGAATCTCGCAAGTCACCTACCACAGTGCTGTTCGATGTTGACACTAGAAGGATTTCCATTCGTCATTGTGAATACTGAAGAGTATCACTCTGAATGTTCTGGCAAAATAACAAGGATAATGCGTATGACTCTTTGTTATCACTTGTGTTCTAGATGTTGAACAATAAGTGTTTATCATGAAATGTGTCATAATGAGATTTGTAGATTGATCTCTTGGCTCTAGACTCGGTTTGCGTGTTTTGGTTTTTGTGATCAGAGGCTAGAGCTGACTACCACCTTTTCAATATCAACTAACTCGGAGTGAGAAAGTCAATAGAAGTCATGTTAATCTCCGTGACAAATGAGACAAGTATCTTTTGAGAGAAACTTAAATGGCTGGAAACGGTTGTGCAATGCATCACTGGGTCCATGATGTCTATCTTCAATTACAGACATCATCTTTCTGATTCTGATAGATTATGTATTGACCCAGTTTCTGCCTAAAGTGTATGGAGGGCTTCTTTCTTTAGACTTTTTATTCTTATATTTATTTTTAATTCTTCAACCCCTTCGATGTTTACCACGACGTCATTACTATCACTTTGTTGTGATTGCTCTGGTAATAACTCATGCCTTAGTCAATGATGACATCAAATAACGTCTATTTTATAGCATCATTTATCCCATGTAATTAACCCATTTTGCATAATTATTGCAAAGAATTGTTACTTAATCGTTTGTATTTGAGAATTGCAGTAATTATAAAGTACTTGGTGAAGATTAACTAAAAGGCACGCATTCTGGAGATTAAACGAAGATATTTGAAGATTACTGTTCTGACAACCAATACGCCATATCCATCAAGGAAGATACGGCGTATCTGTGCCTGCACTCACCAAAGACCACGAAGGAAACGAGATCCAATACGCCATATCTAGAAGAAGGCAATACACCGTATTCAAGCTATATGGGAATAAAATATTCTGGAATATATCAAACGTGGTCCCTACTCCAAGAAACCCCCGATACGCCGTATCCAAGACTTTGGATACGCCGTATCGACCATATTCCAGACCTTATAAATAAAAAACTCAAAACGAGTTTTAAGTGTGCTAAATCATATTCTCGATACCTAAACCTTAAAAGTTAATTTTCAAAGGCAAAAAAGAGCAGAAGAGGTCGACCAACGCGATTAATTCCATAGGAGACAACGTGTAATTTTTTATACTTTCGTAATCGTTCAGTTTTTGGTATCATTCGTTAAATCGGTTAGTTTACCTTGGCTAAATCATTACTTTTGTATTAATTATGACGTTTGAAGGCTAATACCTTCGGGTATTAGCCATTATTATGAAGATCTTAATGGTTGGTTTGTTTATCTTGATTTCTTAGTTTATTGTTAAATTGCTTGTTTATGTTTATCAATTTATACTTGTTTACGTGCTTAAGTATGCGACCTATCATTCAACTGGGTCTAGTCCTACATATTTAATGCGCTACAACTTTGGTGTTGTTTAGGCGTAGGCAAAGAGTCTAGGATAGCTCTCTATATTGCGATTTATATATCTAGAATCATAGGATCACAAATATTGACCTATCATTGCCTTTAGTTTAGTAAGCTTAGTTGAGCCATAAGGTGACCTTGGTATCAACAAGTACATTCTTATTCCATAGGTAAGGACTCGGATAGTGGACTAGTAGTATATATAAAGAGTCGTTAAGCATTAAGTGGGTAAAGTCCCTATGAGCTAGGGTTTAATAAGATCACCATTGCTTTAATCCCTAAGATAGATTATAATCAGCAAATAAGGATGCTTTATGCGGATGCATTTAATTGTGATAGAATTCTACGTTTCTAGGTATTAGGAAGAAGTAACGCCTAAGTCTTAAGAATGATATGCCACCTCGAGATAAGTAATCATTGCACTAAATAAACAAACCAGCGTTATGATTGGATTAATAATGGTTAATACAGTTTTCTTATATTTGGCTTGACCGCTCTTTTATTTCTGTTAATTTGCTTGCGTGTGTTTTAGTGTCTTGAATTGATTTTAGTCACCACTAAACCCGTGCCAGTCTCTAGGCTGAAAACCCCCCTTATCTGTTAGATTTAGGAATTAACATAGGTTTAGCATAGATTAAACTAACTTAGATTAGAAAAACCAAAGTATTAATAAATTGAAAGTGTTCCTCACTCTTAGTGATCGACACCCTACTAACCATGAAACTCCCACCGACCGAGTACACTACCCGTTAAAGTGTTGTTTTTGGTTAAGTCGTCAAAATATAAATTTAAAACTTGAATCATAATTTACAACCACACAACGACACATTAAGTTTTTGGCGCTGCTGCCGGGGAGTGAGAATTGATCTTGATTTTCATTTGATATTTTGGTTTTTAGCATTAGATTAGATTAGATCTAACCCTTAGGATTAGTGTAATTTAGATTAGTGTATAATTCTGTCTTTAATTGTTTTCTTGTTTGTGTGTTTATTTAATTGTTATTCTAATACACTGTTCTGGTCGATAACTCGATACGGCGTATCCACTTCCATTGAATACGGCGTATCCAACTTTCTGACCAATATAACGTATCGGTTTTGATTCGGCAATACGACATATTCGATTATTTGCATACGGCGTATTGACTGAAATTTTCGAATTCTTTGCAAGTCTATTTCTCTAGAATAGCTTTACTTTGAGTTATGTCTTATTTTTCAGAAAGAACCTTCAGACTTTGTCCATTTCATTTTACTTACCCGGAAAGGAGATTAACGATGGAAGAAATGTTATACAAATTTATCTTACGAAGGAAAACGTGAGCAAGAGGAGATGAGAGCATTCATCCATGAATTCAAAACAACAAACGAGCTCTTTATTTAATAAGAACAATTCCGTTAATGAGCTCAGGTTCAAGGTACAAGGATTGTTGAGAGTGATCAATAAAATTCCAAAATCAAATCTGGAAGTTAAAGGAGTGACTACTAAAGGTGGAAAAACAACGACTCAAGATGTTCAAGATAATGACACCAATATACATACCAAAGAACCCCTAGTAATAAATCACGACGAACCGGTTGAATCAAACGAAGTCCTTACCAGAGACCAACTCCATAAGACCGACGAACCTATCGTTCGGCCAACAAGTGAAGTACAAACGCCACCCATTCCTTTTCCCTGAAGATTAAGAAAAAAAAGAAGAGGCTCAATAGAAAAAGTTCTTAGAAAACTTGAAGCAACTCCACATCAATTTGCCTTTCATCAAAGCACTTGCTCAAATGCCAAAGTATGCCAAATTTTTGAAAGGTTTGCTAACAAATAGGGCCAGACTCGAAGAAGCTTGTACGATCACTATGAATGAAAGATGCTCAGTGGTATTATTAAAAAAGCTTCCATTAAAAGATAAAGACCCAGGGAGTTTTACTATTCCTTGTGACATTGGAAAAATACACATTAATAATGCGTTAGCAGACCTAGGAGCTAGTATAAGCTTGATGCCATACACGATGTATGAAAAACACAGTTTGGGGGAACCAAGGCTACTAGAATGAGTTTGGAGCTTGCTGATAGGTCAATCCAATACCTAAGAAATATAGTTGAAAATGTGCTTATAAAAGTTGATAAATTCGTCCTAATAATAGATTTCGTTATCTTAGATATGCCTGAAGACTCTAGAGTTCCTATAATCTCAGGAAGACCATTTTTTGCAACTGCTCGAGCTATGATAGACGTATTTAATAAAAAGATAACGCTAAGGGTAGGGGACGATGAAGTAATCTTTGACATGGACCAGTCAATTAAGAGATCACCAGCCGAAGATGATGAATGCTACAGGGTTGATGACTTGGATGACGCAATCAACGCAGAGGCCCAGGAATTACTAGCGAATGATACCACTGATTCATTTTATTAAAGGGCTGGATAAATCTATTGAACAATCAGACCTTGAAAGTTGTGAATGTGAAGCTGCTGATGACTCTGATTCAATACGACGTATCAAAGCTGTCAATACGCCGTATCCAGTTGCGCAGAAAACAGTAGAACCCAATAAAGTTGAAAGTGAACAACTTTATTCGGCTAGCGCTAACTAAATCGATGAGAAGAAACATGAGCTGAAAAATTTGCCTCAACACTTAGAATACGCATACCTTCATGGAGACAAATCCTATTTGTTTCCCTTCAAGTTAGGAAAGGGTCCCATAAAGTCTAGCCCCCATATGTCAAACACATCACATACCTGAATATTGTTTCGAGGCATCTCACTTATTGATGATATGTTTCCAGATCTCTGACATACATCACATCTCATTACGTAATCTTTAGCATCTTTAAAGATGTTAGGCCAAAAGAATCCTTCTTCATAGACATTCCTTCCAGTAATTGATGCACTATGATGACCCTCGGTTGGTGTAGAATGACAATGTGCCAAGATTTCATGAATTTCGTCTCCAGCAACGCATCACCTCATTATATTATCCGGGCATAGCTTGAATGCGTATGGTTCATCCCAAAAATAATTTTTTACTTGAGAGAAAAATCTTCTTCTTTTTTCAGGTGTCCAATTTGGAGGCACAACATTTCCAACGATACAATTAACATAATCAACATACCATGGTTCGTCCTCATTTAACTTGGTTTTCAATATCATAAGATGTTCGTCGGGATTTGGATTATGCAACGCAGCTCAGGTTTCTTCTCATCGATTTCGTTAGCGCTAGCCAAATAAAGTTGTCCTTATGGGACTTTTGCTTACCGAAGAATGCTGTTTGGATTATGCAACGCACCAGCTACTTTTCAAAGATGCATGACGGAAATTTTCCACGACATGATGGAAGACTTTATGGAAGTATTCATGGATGACTTTTTGATATTCGGTAACTCTTTTGATTGTTATCTAGCTAATTTAGATAGGATGCTTGCTAGATGTGAAGAAACCAACCTTGTGCTGAATTGGAAAAAATGTCATTTTATGATAAAAGAAGGGATTGTTTTAAGACACAAAATCTCTGGGACAGGAATTGAGGTTGATAGAGCAAAAATCGATGTGATAGCTAAATTTCCATACCCAGCTAACATAAAAGGGGTGAGAAGCTTTCTAGGGAATGCTGGATTTTACCGAAGGTTCATAAAATACTTTTCCATGATTTCTAAACCAATGACCCAGCTTTTAATGAAAGACGCGAAGTTTAATTTTTCTGAGGATTGCAAAAAGGAATTTAACATTTTGAAAGAAAAACTAACCATTGCGCCTCTCATATCTCCCGATTGGAACGTACCCTTTGAATTAATGTGTGACGCTAGTGACTTCGATGTTGGAGCTGTGTTAGGACAAAGAATAGACGGGAAATTTAAACCGATCTATTATGCCAGCAAAACTCTGAATAATTTCCAATAGCATTACACTACCACTGAAAAAGAACTTCTTGCGTTTGTTTTCTCTTTTGATAAGTTTCGCCCATATCTTATCTTATCAAAAACCGTAGTCTATATCGATCATTTAGCTTTGAAGTATTTGTTTAGCAAACAAGATGCCAAACAAAGGCTTATAAGGTGGGTTCTGCTTCTTTAAGGGTTTGACATTGAGATTAAGGATAAAAAAGGGGCAGAGAACTTAGCTGCGGATCATTTGTCAAGACTTGAGAACCCAAACTTGGGAACATTCACAGAAGAGGAAATTACTGACAAGTTTCCCGACTAACATCTTATGATATTGAAAACCAAGTTAAATGAGGACGAACCATGGTATGTTGATTATGTTAATTGTATCGTTGGAAATGTTGTGCCTCCAAATTGGACACCTGAAAAAAGAAGAAGATTTTTCTCTCAATTAAAAAATTATTTTTGGGATGAACCATACGCATTCAAGCTATGCCCGAATAATATAATGAGGCGATGCGTTGCTGGAGACGAAATTCATGAAATCTTGGCACATTGTCATTCTAGACCAACCGGGGGTCATCATAGTGCATCAATTACTGGAAGGAAAGTCTATGAAGCAGGATTCTTTTGGCCTAGCATCTTTAAAGATGCTAAAGATTACGTAATGAGATGTGATGTATGTCAGAGATCTGGAAACATATCATCAATAAGTGAGATGCCTCAAAACAATATTCAGGTATGTGATGTGTCTGACATATGGGGGCTAGACTTTATGGGACCCTTTCCTAACTTGAAGGGAAACAAATATATATTGGTAGCAGTAGATTATGTATCAAAATGGGTCGAAGCTTAATCACTTCCTACAAACAATGCTCGCGTTGTGATTAAGTTTTTGAGAAGGCTATTTTCAAGATTTTGAGTTCCTATAGCTTTTATTAGTGATCGGGGTACACATTTTTGTAACTCTAAACTAGAAAAAGACTTGCAAAAGTATGGAGTAACACATAAGTTATCAACAACATATCACCCTCAAACTAATGGGCAAACCAAAGTGACCAATAGGGCTATTAAACGTATCTTGGAAAGGTCTGTTGGATATAATCCAAAGAATTGGTCCGAAAAACTCGATGATGCGTTATGGGCATTCAGAACCGCTTACAAAACACCTATTGGATGCACCCCCTTTAGATTGGTTTATGGAAAAGCTTGTCACTTGCCGGTGGAGATCAAACATAAAGCATATTGGGCACTAAAATAATGTAATATGGATCTCACAGCTGCAGCAAATAACCGTTTCAAGGAACTTAATGAATTGATGGAATTAAGAGATGGAGCGTACGAAAACACCAAGATCTACAAGGAAAGAACTAAGAGATGGCACGACTATAGGCTTCGTGGGGATAAGAACTTCAAAGTGGGAGACAAGGTATTGCTATTTAACTCTAGATTTATGATGCATCCGGGTAAGCTCAAATCAAGGTGGTACGGGCCAAATGTGGCAAAGACTGTGTATCCGTATGGAACCATAGAGATCATTGATAGAAACAAAATCAGCTTCAAAGTTAACGGACAAAGGTTAAAGAAGTACCACAATGAACATATTGATGCAGAAGACAAAGAAGCAGTAGAGTTCGAACAAGATACAACGTAATGAAGCTAATAAAAAAGTCTAACTTAAAGACTTCGCTGTAAACAAAAGTGCTTTCTAGGAGACAACCCGGATTGTTATTTATTTTTATCGAATCTGTCTTCCCAGACATCAATACGGCGTATCCGCTCCATACCATACGGCGTATTGAATGTCTGGACGTTATCAGTTCTTTATTTTTATGCACATTAAATATTATTGTCAGTTATGTCAATATGGCATATTCATGCACATGATACGACGTATTCAACAGACTGACCCGTATTTAGGATCTCTTTTTAAAGGTTTCTCAATACGCGTATTACAATTTATGGATTATGGACGCATTGGTCTCCTCTACAGTTTTATTTAGCTTATTATTTAATCGTAGCTCGCTCCCCGATGATCTCTCGCGATTTTGTATGTTTCTTCTATAATTTGCACAGGAACTCGCTTGAAGAAAAGAACTCTCGCTCCAATGTTGGATGGAGAATATGAGGATCTGGGGCTAAATTTTTGAAGTGTTGGAGTCTTGAAACTTCAAGATGGCTGTTCAACACATTCTTACTCATAAACTCAACTTGGAGAATCTACCCGAGGCAAAAAATTAACCGGGAGAGTTTTCTCTGCGCTAATTCTTTTAATTTCCGTTTTTAATGTTTTATCTATACAACGAAGACGTTGTATAATTCAAGTGAGGGGATGGGAATTAGAATGATCCTAGTCCTATTTTCACACTAAAATGTTTAAATTATGCTTAAATTTAAAAAAAATCAAGCATACTTTTGTGAAATTACTTGTTACATAACCCGCACACAATAACCCTAGTTAGATATTGTGAGGATTTAACCTTATCCGTTTCCAAATGTTTACCTAAATTTCATAAAATATGAGTGTGCCGGTAATGTTGTAGACTTTAGAACTTGGCTTCGTATATTTATTCGAGACCACAATAATGAGTACTATGGATTTTTTTTTGAACGACAATGAGTACTATGGATTTAGATGGAGTAATTTGTTTAAATTGCCAAATTTCTAGGATTACACCCAAAAATCATTTATATGTTGTTTTATTAACTAACTACACTGATTAGTTAAATCTCCGTATAAACACTTTTGTTTACTCTCATCTTAAGAGTAAGATACCCCTAGAAAAATCAATAGAGCCAATCCTTTAGGAATTACACCAACTATCTGTTTCGTTACACCTTTACACCTTAGCATACCCTGTTAGTTATGTCCATTTATCAGTTACTAGTTGCTTAAAGTGTAAAGTATGTATTTTCCGAGTCTTGTTTCAATTTTTTTATCTTTGGTACGGTTAGGAAGAAATTTGCACATTGCAAATGGGAATGTATAAAGTAGTCAAAACTCATGTATTTTTACTACCAACACAATTATTGGTAAGTCCGAAGAATGAAGAATTACCGAAGGAATTATCTAGAGTTATTATGATAGTGAAGATGGTGAAATTACACTGAGTTTCGTAGTATAGTATAGCAAAAAAAAATTAGAAAAATCACAACAAAAAAATAGAGAAGGAAAGTTTGAAGATAATCGTTTCGCAAAAGCTTAAACCAAAGGAATTATATGAAGGATCGATTATTCGTTGATACGTCTTATAAGTCAATGATGTAGAGTATTGTATAAAGTGGAAGATATCGCCACTTGTCTTGTAAAAGTATGTAAAGTATGGGATGATTGGAAAGTTGACCGTTACGAGAACGCCAACTTTGGTTGTTGTTTTTGATCTATGATCAAGACGTTTATAAATAGTTGTTTCTTTATCATGGTAAATGATCAGGAAAAAGTGTCCAGCAACTTATATCTTGTACCTAGTCTATTTGTTTCGTAATTTTTGTTTAACAACAGTTTAATTCCCTTTCCTAATCATTAGCCATAGGTTTTACGCGAATGAGGATGTGTACGAGCATGTATGTCTATTCCGTCATTACGGTCATGTATGCATGTCTCAATTGCCTTGTTGGTTTATTACGATTGGTGAAAGTTAAAAGATCCCTACCCTATATCATTCTTCATCCTAACCCTTGGTTAAACTCGAATGAGGATGTGATCGAACACACATGTCTATTCCGTCGTTACAGCCATGTATGTTTGCTTCAGCTTCCTTGTTGGTGTGGTACTTTTGGTAAAAGCTTGTAAAATGATCAACCCTAAGCCTTATAATAAAAACCCATTTTACCTTTATAAACTTGTTACTCCTTAGCTCTAGTGGTGGAGATGTGTATCCTTGCCAAGCCTATGATAGAATACTTGTCATGACCGAGCAATTGAGCGAATTAGTTACTTGTTACCACATAGATTAGTTGAGTGATTTGAGTGTTTTCATCTTCCTATTTCTTGAGGTGTTTGGTTGTGTACTTGTAATAGATCAAATAAACGCTTAAACGGAAAAATCCTTAGGGATACATTTTCATAAACTTATAAAGGCTACTTGAGGACAAGTAAGATTCAAGTGGGGGGACATTTGATGATATCAAATAACGTCTATTTTATAGCATCATTTATCCCATGTAATTAACCCATTTTGTATAATTATTGCAAAAAATTATTACTTAATCGTTTGTATTTGAAAATTGCAATAATTATGGAGTACTTGGTGAAGATTAACTAAAAGGCACACATTCTGGAGCTTAAATGAAGATATTTAAAGATTCATGTTCTGACAACCAATACGCCATATTGATCAAGGGAGATACGGCGTATCTGTGCCTGCACTCACCAAAGACCACGAAGGAAACAAGATCCAATACGTCGTATCTAGAAGAAGGCAATACGTTGTATTCAAGCTAAATGGAAATAAAATATTCTGGAATATATCAAACGTGATCCCTACTCCAAGAAACCCCCGATACACCGTATCCAAGACTTTGGATACGCCGTATCGACCATATTCCAGACCCTATAAATAGAAAACTCATAAACGAGTTTTAAGTGTGCTAAATCATATTCTCGATACCTAAACCATAAAAGTCAATTTTCAGACGAGAAAAAGAGCGGAAGATATCGAGCAACGCGATTAATTCCATAGGAGACAACGTGTAATTTCTTATACTTTCGTAATCGTTTAGTTTTTAGTATTATTCGTTCACCCGGTTAGTTTACCTCGGCTAAATCATTACTTTTGTATTAATTATGACATTTGAAGGCTAATACCTTCGGGTACTAGCCATTATTATGAAGATCTTAATGTTTGGTTTGTTTATCTTGATTTTTTAGTTTATTGTTGAATTGCTTGTTTATGTTTATCAATTTATACTTGTATACGTGCTTAAGTATACGACCTATCATTCAACTGGGTCTAGTCCTACATATTTAATGCGATGCAACTTCGGTGTTGTTTAGGCATAGGCTAAGAGTCTGGGATAGCTCTCTATATTGCAATTTATATATCTAGAATCATAGGATCAGAAATATTGACATATACTTGCCTTTAGTTTAGTAAGCTTAGTTGAGCCATAAGGTGACCTTGGTATCAACAAGTACTTTCTTATTCCATTGGTAAGGACTCGGACAGTGGACTACTAGTATATAAAGATCCGTTAAGCAATAAGTGGGTAAAGTCTCTATGAGCTAGGGTTTAACAAGATCATCATTGCTTTAATCCCTAAGATAGATTATAATAAGCAAATAAGGATGCTTTATGTGGATACGTTTAATTATGACAGAATTCTTCGTATCTAGGTCTTATAAAGAAGTAACGCCTAAGTCTTAAGAATGATATGCCACCTCGAGATAAGTAATCATTGCACTAAATAAAAAAAACAACGTTCTAATTGGATTAATCATGGCTAATACAGTTTTCTTATATTTGGCTAGACTGCTCTTTTATCTTCTGTTAATTTACTTGCGTGGATTATTGTGTCTTAAGTTGATTTTAGTCACCACAAAACCCATGCCAGTCTCTCAGGCTGAAAAACCCCCTTATCCGTTAGATTTAGGATTAACATAGGTTTAACATAGAATAGAATTAACTTAGTCTAGATAACCAAATTATTAATAAATTGAAAGATTGTTTCTCGCTCTTAATGATCGACACCCTACTTACCGTGAAACTCCCACCTGACCAGGTATACTACTTGTTAAGTGTTGTTTTTGGTAAAGTCGGCAAAATATAAATTTAAAATTTGAAACATAAATTACAACCACACAACGACACATTAAGTTTTTAGCGCCGTTGCTAGGGAGTGAAAATTTAATCTTGATTTTTATTTGATATTTTGGTTTTTAACATTAGAATAATCTAACCCTTAGGATTAGTGTAATTTAGATTAGTGTATAATTCTATATATTCTGTATATTTGCTTGTATATTTGTTTGTTTAATTATTTATTAGTTTAGTTGTTCGTGTGTTTAATTGTCTTTTAATACACTGTTCTGGTCGATAACCTGATACAGTGTATCCACTTCCATTGGATACGGCGTATCCAACCTTCTTATCTAATACAGCGTATTCATTTAACAGATTAATACGACGTATTCAGATCCATTGAATACGGCGTATTGATCGTCTGATACAGTAACAGAACTGGTTTTTCGCATTCGATTTTCATATATATGTATTTTCTTCCTCCCGTTGGTAGTGCAAGACAAAGAGTTTTGTAACACCCCCAAATTGGGTCGCAGCGGAATAAGGGTCCGGGGCGTGTTACTTCTCAGATCAACAACACAAGATAATATAAGAACGACCAAAAAGTCGTTTAAAACTGATACATTAGATTTAATAAAGTATGTGTTACAAAAGCCCGAAGCTTTACTTGTTTACTCGTTATTATTACAAAGATTTCTAGCCCATAACAGATATACAAAATGTAATGCGACTAAATCTTTAATGCATGACTTCAAAA
>BQNB010058478.1:0-37747 GCA_026074375.1 Tanacetum coccineum | reverse complement strand
GGAGTGCGGTTGGAGATGCCCAACTCACAAGACCAGAAATGATTCGCGAAATGAAAAAGATGATTGTGCAAATCAAGAATCAATTATTGGCTGCTCGTAGTAGACAGAAAAGTTATGCGGATGTGAAACGTAAACCTTTGGAGTTCGAAGTGGGTGACAAAGTTATGCTGAAAGTATCACCGTGGAAAGGTGTTGTTCGATTTGGAAAACGTAGGAAATTATGTCCCCGTTATATTGGACCATTCAAGATTTTATCAAGAGTAGGTCCGGAGGCATATACAATACATTCCATGTTTCGAACTTGAAGAAGTGTTTATCGGATGAAGATCTTATTATTCCTCTTGACAAAGTAAGGATCGACGAGAAGTAGCATTTCATCGAAGAACCTAACGAAATCATGGATAGAGAAGTGAAACAACTTAAGAAAAGTCAGATCTTTATAGTCAAGGTTCGATGGAACTCGAGCCGTGGGCCGGAATATATATGGAAAAGGGAGGATCAGATGTGGAAGAAATATCCTCATCTCTTTGATTTCAATAAGAAGCGGACGACAAGATGAATTGATCTTCAGGGACGAAGATCCCTTTTTAGGGGGAAATGCTGTGACAATCCGTCAATTTCAGGTCGTTATTTTATTCTCGAGTATTAATTATATTATTCATTTTTATGTTGAGATATGAACTCACTACTAACCGGGAGAATTCGGGCTTACATTTGTAATTTACATGACGTTTACGAAGAACCGGCAAATGCTACGTTAAGCATCGACGTTTATATTTTCAAAATGCCGTAGAAATATTTTTGTTGCATTCGTTTTAATTTTTCGTGTTTCGTACTATTTTTACTTTTTACAAAAAACGACTACGTAACGTACCTTTTTAAATATCGGACTTTGATAATACCCGTCTTTATAAATTGTGGGGCAAGTTTTACAACTCACCCCACTAATATCTCACCCCATAGGAGTGGCAAAAACAAGTTGGGAGGTGTCCACCTTGTATGCCATCTTGTACTATAAACCTACACTTGGCATTATAGTCAAATTCATACATAAACCATCTTTGACTCACAAAACACATAGTAGACCAAAAATTTCAGAAAATCATCTCTCTTGTTACTTCCTTTGACCACCTACACACACCAAAAAGATCAATTCTATAAATTTTGAAGATCAAGTAATGAAGAACACTAGTGAAGGTGACTACCTAGTGTAATCCTTGCATTTTGAGGTGATTTAAAGAGGTTTTAAAGAAGGTTTTTATACAAGTTGGGGCTGAAGTTAAACAAGTTTTTATCAAGTTGTTTTGGGTAAAGAAATGGTGATCAAAAAATAATATGGGTGAAGATCAAGCTTGAAGTTGAAGTCTTTGATCATTTGATCATCATCATCATTTTTCTTGTGATAAAACTTTATAAGTTTTGGTTATCATTTTATTTTGATTTCAAAATGTATATGTATATGTATGATGTATGATGATCAAGTAATAAAATGGTTCATGCATGCATAGATCTAGGCTAAAAATGGCTTAATCAACTATTGAAACTAGCTAGAAATCACTAAAAATTATGGGCTGATGTTAACAGTAAGTTCTGGAATTTTGAGTAACTTTGAGAGTTGATTTGAATACTCTAGGTTGTAGACAAATGTCTTGTGATCATGTAGCAAATTGGATCCCCATTGGAATGTAAAAATTGAGTAAGTTATGGTCAAAATACTAAAACTAGTGGATTCTGACCTTGCTATACAGATGGTACAAAAAGTCATACTTACGTACTGTGTTGGTTAAAAAGTTAAAACTATGAGACCTAGATAAAATCATGTAGGTTCTGAACCAGTTGGATGGTCAACCAACTCCTTATGGTTTGTAAATGGCATCAAAAATGGTGAAAGTGAGATTTCAGTCCGAATTTGTGACTTGACCTTTATGTATAAAAGTAACCCTATCTATATGTATGACTAAAAGATGTACAAAATGTGTGTAAATCTGTAAAGTGGACTTAAATATGAAGCCAAGCATATAAATATATAAATTATACCATTTACGGTTTATAAATTACGACTATTTTCGTAAACATAAAAGTATACAAAATTTACTACTACCCGAACACTATACTATGTAAAGCGATTTTTGTAACTAAAACCCGAGGTGGTAGGACCCACTCCTTGGGAGTTTTTAAAAGTTAACTTACTGATAATAAACATGTCCCGACCTCGAGAACCCGAAAATTTATAATAAGACTCATTTACAAGCTTGAATGGGCCATAAGGCCTAGTTGGGCCACTAGGCCCAATGTATTAAAATAGACATATTGGACATGGCTTTAAGCCCAACCCACTTGGGCTTAATTAATGGGCTAAGACCTAGTCGTGGGTTAATAATATCAACCTAAACACTTAATGGACTTACTTAAGGGCCTATTGGGCTTTTTGTGATATATTGGACCATAAGAGTAAAAATGGCAAATAGAAACTAGTTAAAAACCTAGAAAAACCTAAGTGTGAAATAATTAAATCATTGGGTCATGATCATCATATAAAATACATGTATATAAAAACATACTTATTTAATTTATGAGTTTTCGTTAATTTTTATCGACTAGAAACCTAAGACCCGTTACAATTTGTATAAGTCTCGGTTGATCGACGCGCTTATGCCCGAAGTTCTTATCTATCGATATTCTATTCCGACAACACCAAGTGAGTTCATAGCCTCGCATTTTTACACTTTGATTGTTTTATAAACCCGCGAGGGAGATAACATGCTTGTTTTAAATTGGAACACAAGGAAGATTGTATGCTAGTAACCTTAATTATTATAAGTTAGATTAACTCACTAGATAAAAGACCCGCAGAAATCTTGAATTGTTAATTGTCGGGTAATGGCATACGCTTATACAAGAAATAGTACTATTTGGAGATTACCACCTCGAATCCGTGACGACTAGCTATCGTCTCGTGTCAGGAAAATGACACTACGGATGCGTTGTATAGAGAATAATATACACTCATAACAAGGGTGTATAGTGGGCATTTTTATGATATGGTAACGTTCGATTCAGGAGGCTTATAATAATCCCCCCTATAACGTTGTCTGATCCACATCGTTATATCCTGATGAATTTTAAGAAATGATTCTTGTGTTCGGAGATTAGATGTTGGGAACCCCAACATATTTTTATGGTTTTTATATATAAACTCTATGGATTCACTCAACATTATTGTTGACTTTTAGCATGTTTTATCTCAGGTCCTTGAAGGTAATTCGGCGATGGAGATTTTGGTTAACGCTTATGGAAAAACCAAATGTTTTGAAGGCCCATTAAATAAATGTCATTCGAAGAATATTTCAAAAATGTTGTATGAATTATGAAATGATTTGGGACCTATGATGTAAACTTTTATTCGAATGAATGTATTTTAAAACGTCTCTTTTCGAGTCGTTTTCTATGCTTGAGTTGTTATATTATGACGTAGCACCCCAAATGACCCTTCCGCTGATATATGAAAAATGGGGGTGTTACAGATTGGTATCAAGAGCTTAAGTTATAGAGAACAAAAGATTTTCAAAAAGAAAAATGAACGAAAGAATTTTTGAAATCTTTTGACTATAACGGTGCAATAGAAATCTCCGAATTACCGACGGGACAAGAATGAGAAGGATTTATTTATCGATATATATATGGAAAAATATATATATGTTGTAATATGAGATTTTCATTTATTTTGAATATAAATGTTGATTATGTGATTATTTTAATACTAATACGAGATATTTATACGACGCGGATTGTCATGAAGAACCCTAACCCTCTTAACGAACCGAACGAAGCTATTCCCGAAGAAAACCCAGTTATTCCCGATCCGAACCAAGTTGTGGATGTCCATGATCCCAACGAAATGGTTGACATTCCGGACGACGTTGATTTAGTTGATTATGATGGTGATGATGAAGAAAACCCAAAGACTGCATTAACTCACCAAGTGCTCCAGTTTATACAAAAGTGTGCCGCACTTCCTTGCAGCATTAATGATTCTTGCACCGACATAGACGAAGTATGCCACACATTTTTAAATGTGCGCCGCATTTCGACCCCTTCTCAGCCTATAAATAGAGACGAATTTTCAAGCCATGAGAGATATCCCAAACATTATATCATTCATTTAATCTCTCATCCAAATCCATTCACACGCAAATCTCTCTCAAACATCTTTAGTAGAAGATCAAAGAACGAAGAACACCATCATAGTATTTAGTAAATAAAGGTTGTAGTAAGATTTGATACTTGTAACGGGTAGAGTTTGATCCATATTCTTACCCGAGCATAGTATATTTCTTGTTTCTTTATTTTATTTTGTTATGAATTTCGTAGCTATAAGAAGCTAAATCTCTCATGACTACTCGGTGATGTTAATATAATGATTAAGAGTTTGGTATAATTGCGATCTTTTTAATCTTAAGCTTATATTGAAATCCTATCGTGTCTTATCTTATCAAACTTGATTATCAACTTTGATTATATACTCATATCGGTATAGTTCGAAACGTTGTGAACTATATAGTTTTAAAGATTTGTCTATGGTCTTTATCATTTGAAAGGAGAAACGAAATCCGCTTATGTATTTTGATAAAAAAAATAGATTTGATATAATAGTAACTAGATTATTTGAGTGACACATTTGATCGAGTTAAATAGATATAAGTCTTAAGTTAAAAAAGTTAATTTGTGAAAACGTTTTATGACGAGAAATCCTTTTTATAAGTTAAAGTCTTAAATCTGAGATCGTGATTATCACCATTGCTTAGGAATTATATGAAGCTATCCGAGTAGTCAGCTTTATCATTACTAAATCCTTTATTCCAAAATTGTTAAAGTTTATTTTAACTCTGATTATTCGAACACAAATCAAATCCCTGTGGACGACCTGGTCTTACCTAAAAATTATACTACATACGTGGGTTATACTTTTACCCATGTGTTTTCGTTTAATATCTGGTAATTTCAATATTATAAATTTAAAACTTTTGAAATACATCAAAGTTTTTGGCTCTATTGACGCGAATTTTTAAGCTGTTCTGTAATCATTTCTTAAAATAATTTTTAACTATTCTCTTTTTCAAAAAAATCGCCGTACAGTTTTCTGGCAAACTGAACCAAAACAAATTCTCCCTTGGATGCATACACGTGCTTCCAACTCTGAACTTGTTGAACCACTTCCTGAACCTGAACGAACCCTGAATTGAAGACTTCGTCGACGAAACATGAGAGTTTCATTCAAACAAAGAAACGAACCACCTGCACAACCAAAAGTTGTTTACGCTCCGATTCTTGACATCAACTATTTCCATAACTTTCTTGATATCCTTGAAAATTAGAATCCAATGGATGATGAACCCATGTGGGTTGCCGATCGTGTTGTCGCTCCGATTCCCGGTTCCACAATTACCATTCCTGAAACAACAAACGAATTCGCTATTAAATGTAACCACTTGACTCTTGTCAAATGAAACCAATTTGATGGTAGAATTAAAACAGATCCGCACAAACACATTCACGAATTCCTCGGAATATGTGATAGGTTTAAATATAAAGACACAAAAAATGAAGTCGTCCACCTAATGATGTTCCCCTTATCACTCACAGGTGAAAACAAAAACCTGGTTGGATGAACTCAACGAAGGAACTGTCAAAACATGGGATGAACTTCGCACCGCTTTCATTAGTAGATTCTTTCCCCCAGCTCTTTTTGATCGACTCCTCGAAGAAATCTGAGCCTTTTCTCAACATGAAAATGAAACCTTAACCGAAGCTTGGCTCCGTATGAATTAAATGCTCAGAAATTGCCATGGTCACAATCTGTCTAAAGGCAATATCATTAAAAAAATTATCACGACCTCAACGAAATGACTCAAGAAGTTCTAAATGCCGCAACTGGTGGTATTTTTATCTATAAAACACCAAACCAAGCTTATCAACTCCTCGAAGACAAAGTCATACTCAAGCTTGATTGGGCTAAAAACCAAAAAACAAAATCATCTCTAAAGAAAACTGTTGCTTTCGCTGATGAAGGTAGTAGTAATTCTGATACTAACAAAATTATGGCATGAAAATGGATGCTCAGTACAAAGAATTCCAATCTCGTTCAAAACAATCAAACCTTGATCATAACGATGATGACAAACCTATGTCTCCGGAAGAAAAAGCCAAATTCATGCAAACCTTTTGTCGTACATGTTTTTACAATGATTACCGCAAGCATGACTCAAATTGCGATAATTGGCGTTCAAGCGAAAGAAATGATTACAATCCAGACAACTATCGATCTAACTCTGCTGATAAACCTGACCTTAAAAAATTAAGCTATTTCATAAGAGCTCAACACTCAACCAATTCCTTTGTCAAAGATACTTTTATGGATCTCAAAACTAAACTCGAAACAACAACCAAAAATCATCAAGCCTCGATCCAAAATCTCAAAGCTAAATTCGACAGATTAGCTGACAAGCAATCTGGTCGACCTTCTGGATCTCTTCCTAGTAACACTCAACCAAACCCAAAAGGTAGCTCATTTAAAGCTTATCAACCTCTACAAGCTCGAAACGAGCATGTAAATACCGTATTTACGCGGAGTGGTAAATCCTATGACCCACCTACCAACCCTAATGACTTTGAAAACCCTATCAACTTTGATAGTAAAGATGAAGATGAGGAACCTACACCTCAACCGAAATCTCAAACTCCAAAACTTGTCAAAGAAACTCCGATACTAAACCATATAAACCAAAAATTCCATATCTTCAACGCCTTAGAAAAGAAAAAATGGAAGCCCAATATGGTAAATTCCTCAACATGATTCGAGTCGTTCGAATCAATGTACCTCTTGTCGATGTTTTAGCAGGAATGTCGAACTATGGAAAATTTCTCAAGGAACTCGTAAGTAATATGCACAAGCTCGAACAAATCTCATTCACTTTCCTTAGCGATAAAAGCTCGGCTATGATTCAAAACAAGGTTCTACATAAACTTGGAGACCCCGAAACTTTCTTATTCCATGTAACTTTAGTAAAGCTTTATCATGAAATGCTTTAGCCGACCTTGGTTCTAGCATTAATCTCATGCTATATTCTCTATATGCTAAATTATCTCTCAAAACTCTCAAACCTACTAAAATGAGCGTAAGATTAGCCGATAGATCATTCCAACACCTTATTGGAATAGCTTAAAATATGCTCATTAAAGTTGGTAGATTCACTTTTCTTGTAGATTTTGTTATTCTTGAAATGGAAGAAGATAGTAAAGTTCCTCTAATCTTAGGGAGACCTTTCCTACATACTACCGATGCAGTAATTCGAGTTAAACAGATACAACTCAATCTTAGAGTTGGAACTGAACGAATAACCTTCTCAATCGATTATGCGATGACACACTCTTATTCAAATGATGATACATGTTTCAGTATTGACGTTATCGATGAAATCTTAGAAGAAGATTTCGTTGCTCTTCTCGATGAAGGAAGTAAAATCCTTCATTCCATCGAAGGAACTATTCTCGAAGAAAAACTCTTTGCTAAATTCAATGAATTCATGGCAATGACCGCCGATGAAAACTCTGCTTCTGAATCCGACACTGAAGAACCACCATTCGAAAAGATCACCTTCAACACCGATTATAAAATCAAGACGTCTCTTGAAGAACCTCCTTCAGATCTTGAACTAAAACCTCTTCCTGATAACTTAGAATGTGTATTCTTGGAAGAACCCTCTTTTCTTCCTGTAATCATATCATCCCAGCTTTCTGAGCAAAATAAAAATAAGCTCATCTCTGTTTTAAATAGACATAAGCAAGCCTTTTCTTGGAAGACAACAGACATTCCTAAAATATGTCCGTCTTTTTGTAAACATAAAATTCAACTCTTAGAAGATAAAAAGCTAGACATTCAAAAACAAAGACGATTAAATCCGAACATGTAAGAAGTTGTTAAAAAGAAATCATTAAACTTTTCGACACTGGTATTATATATCCAATCGCCGATAGTCCTTGGGTAAGTCCCATTCTCTGTGTGCCCAAGAAAGGTGGTATCACAGTAGTCACAAACAAAAAAGATGAACCTGTGCCAACAAGAACCGTTACGGGTTGGCGAGTATGCATCGATTATCGTAAACTCAATGAAACAACCGCAAAGGACCACTTTTTGTTGCCATTCATGGATCAAATGTTAGAAAGACTTGCAGGAAATAAATACTATTGTTTCCTCGATGGTTTTTTTGGATACTTTCAAATACCAATCGATCCTATGGATTAAGAAAAAAAAACATTCACATGCCCTTTCGGAACATACGCTTATAGGAGAATGCCTTTCGGTCTATGTAATGCTCCCGCTACTTTTCAAAGGTGCATGTTAGCTATCTTCCATGATATGATCGAAGAATCCGTGGAAGTATTCATGGACGATTTCTCCGTCTTTGGAAACTCCTTTGATAGTTGTCTCAAAAACCTTGATAAAATGCTTCAACGTTGCAAAGATGCAAATCTTGTCCTTAACTGGGAAAAATGTCACTTTATGGTTAAAGAAGGAATTGTGCTTGGACACAAAGTGTCCGGTGCAGGCCTTGAAATTGACAAAGAAAAAATCGACGTAGTCTCTAAACTTCCACCACCTACTAATGTCAAAGGCATTAGAAGTTTTATAGGACATGCCGGTTTCTACCGACGTTTCATCAAAGACTTCTTAAAAATTACCCGTCCTCTAACTAAGTTGATTGAAAAAGATACTCCATTCGAATTCAATGACGAATGTCACAAAGCATTCAATTCATTAAAAGAAAAACTCATATGTACTCTTGTGATTGTGAACCCAAACTGGAATCTTCCATTTGAGCTTATGTGTGATGCAAGTGATTTCACAGTTGGAGCAGTCTTAGGTCAAAAAGATGGTAAACACTTTCACGTATAGAAGTAGTTCTTAGGTCAAAAAAAAAAAAGATGAGTTGTGTAAAAAGTAAATTTAAACACTCCTTTCCACACCATCATTATTTTTGCAAGTAAAATGATTTATGCAGACTCACAGTAAGTGGTGTATTATTGGTGGTTTTTTAATGTTTTATAAAACTATATTGTTAATGGAAAAGAGAAAGAATGGCAATGGTTGTTAAGTCTTTGCATTTGACAAATTCTGACCCTATCAGATATTATCCAAAATAATTATCTACACTAATCACTCAGCTTTAAGACACCTATTCAAAAAGCAAGATGCTGCTAACTTAAGCCAAACGTTACTCTTTTATGTTGGTTTCTGCTTATTGCTATGAATTTGATATTGAAATAAAAAAACAAAAAAGGGTAATTAAAGAAATAGATGAAATTGGTTGCTGCCGAAACCACTTATTCTCGGATTGATTAATGATGAGGTTGAGACAAGTTGATGGACAGTGATTTTGTGTGATCGTCAACACGTAACTTTCTGTGGAAGAAAACTAGAAACTCTTATTGAAATAAACACTAATGAAACACATGGTTTCAGAAGGACTTTGCTAATTATTTGGTGGTTGGGGTTTTTTGGTGGGTGTTTTGGTGATATAATACCTAAAGGGTTGATTCTTGAATCGTGAATTGTACTAACCACAAAACAAACAAATTCTTCTATATGACACTCAAAAAAATACTTTTGAGGGATGACCCTTACATTTCAAAGTATGTTCTCACGGTTGTTATTTTCTTTGATCAGATGTGTGTCTAGGGACCAGGAAGAAACTCATTACCATTCTAGATCAATGTCACCACAGACCTACCGTTCGGATGTACATTATGGGGACCATAACACCACAACTAAAAAAAATTCTTACGAATCTGGCTTTTACATGGCAACAATCATTAAAGTAAGCTCATACTTAGTTCTCCTTTGGAAAAAGAATGTCAGAAAAATAGGAAATTTATCCAAACGTGATGAAATGCCCTCTAATTAGCATTACAAGTGTGTGCGGGATTTTTGACATATAGGGTATCAACTTTATGGGACCATTCCCAAAATCATACAAATTTAAATACATCTTAGTCGTTGTCGATTATGTATCTAAATGGGCCGAAGCTCAAGCTTTACCAACGAATGATGCCAGAGTTGTTATTTCATTCTTGAAAAAACTCTTTTGCTATTTTGGAATGCCCAAAGCTCTCATAAGCGAACGTTGGAGGTAACTCAAATTTCTATAATAAATTAATGGAAACAAATCATTGAAAAGATATGGAGTTAATTTTTTTTTAACCCATCCCCGAAATCGTTTTCTACATCATATCTATTCCTCAAATGAGGTGGACAATTTAAAAATACTAACAAAGCCCTTAAAAGAATCCTTGAAAAAAAAGTTAAAGATAATCCAACTGTTTGGTCAAAAAAGCTCGAAGATGCTCTGTGGGCCTTTCGAACAGCTTACAAAACACCAACCGGTACCACACCATGCAAACTTAGTTTATGTATACGGAAAAATAAAAAAAAAAAAAAAAAATCCCCATCTATTTTGCAAGCAAAACCCTTAATGCAGCTCAGCAAAAATATACGGTTACTGAAAAAGAACTGATGGATGTAGTCTTTGCATTTGACAAATTCTGACCCTATCTGATATTATCCAAAATGATTGTCTACACCAATTACTCAACCCTTAGAAACCTATTAAAAAAGCAAGATACTAAGCCACGTCTTATACGTTGGATTCTGCTACTACAAGAATTTGATATCGAAATTAAAGACAAAAAAGGTACAGAAAATGTTGTTGCCGATCACTTATCTTGAATTAATAATGATGAGACAAGTGATGACAGTGATGTCGACGATAACTTTCCTAGAGAAACTCTTATGGAGATAACCACTAATGACACACCATGGTTCGCAGACTTCGCAAACTATTTGGTGGGTGATATTATACCTAAAGGGATGACGTACCAACAAAAGAACAAATTCTTCTCTGACCTCAAAAAGTACTTTTGGGAAGACCTTTACTTTTAAATGTATGTTCAGACGGTAGATCAGACGTTGTGTCTCAAGACCAGAAACTCGTACCATTCTTGATCAATGTCACCACGGACCTATCGGTGGACATTATGGACCAAACACCACAGCTAAAAAAGTCTTAGACTTAGGCTTTTACTAGCCATCAATCATCAAAGAAGCCCATACTCTTGTTCGCCTTTGCGAAGCATGTCAAAAAACATAGAATACATCCAAACGTGATGAAATGCCCGTAAATAGCATTCAAGTATGCGAAATTTTTGACATATGGGGTATCAACTTTATGGGGCTATTCCCAAAATCATATAAATTCGAATACATCAGTTGCCGTCGATTATGTATCTAAATGGATCGAAGCTCAAGCTTTACCAACCAACGATGCCAGAGTTGTTATTTCATTCTTGAGAAAACTTTTCTGTCATTTTGGAATGCCCAAAGCTCTCATAAGCGACCGAGGAACTCATTTTTGCAATAAGATAATGGAAAAAACCATGAAAAGATATAGAGTTAACCACCGTTTTTCTATATTATATCATCCTCAAACGAGTAGAGAAGTTGAAAATACTAACAGAGCCCTTAAAAGAATTCTTGAAAAAACTGTGAAAGATAATCCAACTATCTAGTCAAGAAAACTCGATGATGCTCCGTGGGCCTTTAGAACTGCTTACAAAACACCAACCGAAACCACACCATAAAAACTCGTATATGGAAAAAACTACCATTTACTGTTTGAAATTAAACACCGTGCGTACTGGGCCCTGAAAAACTATAATCCAGATCTCATCGCTGTTGGTGAGAAAAGAATGTTCTAGTTAAACGAGTTAGATGAATTCTGACATCAAGCATATGAAAACTCTCGTTTATACAAGGCAAGAACCAAAGTCTGGCACGACAGGAAACTCAAAATGAGAAAAGAGTTCAAACACGAAAACAAAGTGCTATTATTTCATTCTAAGTACAAATTCAAATAGCCAAAACTCAGATCTCGTTGGCTAGGACCATATGTAGTGAAATATCAATATCCATCCGGATATGTTGAACTATATGGAAAAAATGGCAAAACGTTCATTGTTATCAGCCATCGACTCAAGCTATACCATAAAGAAGATAATGACCCAAGGGAAGAACTCACTCCCGAAGTACGAGTCTAATGACTCTCTCAAAAAAAATTAAGCGCTTCTCGGGAGGCAACCCATGCTTTATCTTAAGTGTGGAGGAGTCCCTCCGCCTCTATTTTATTTTCTAAAAAAAACCAAAAATATTTGTTTGTGTGCTTTTGTTTGTTTACTCTTATGCAGGTAATATACATTAGACTTGTAAAATTATGGTGTTTGTTCAAAGAAAAGCTCTTTCGTAGATACATTTATCTATGCCTCGGGAAGTATCATTTTCCCTTAACTTTCCCTATTTTCTATATTTATCAGTTCTCACATTGAGGGCAATGTTCAACTTAAGTGTGGAGGGGAAGCCAATTAGGAAAAATTAAAATTAATCATATCCCTCCATGTTTACCCTGCAATCTAGCCAAAATTTTCAACTGATATTTTATGAAAAATCTATGCTTTTCTTCCCAAAAAAAATAAAAAATGTATACTCTTAGTAAAGAAAATCCAACCGGATTAACATTATAACTAGCACAAAACCAGTCCACTAAATTGTAAGAATTATACCTTAAAGAATTTAAGTTTTTACCTTGGATACCTAAGATAATTTTTACCTTTAGCTTGTTTGAGTTAAGGTTTTAATGCACTTGCAAGTGTCTCATCCGTCCTTACGGCTATGTATTTGTAATTTGTCGCCTTTTCTAGAGCATTGGTATTGGTTGAAAATTATATGAGTAAGCCGGTAATTTAGTAGCTTTAGAACTTGTGCTTGATTATCATTTACTAGACCGCAGTGAGGTTAATTTAAAGACAAAATCATATGATAAGAGGTAAAATAAATCCCATGTAACTCCTGTATCTGCAACACTCCCTCTTAGTGCTACTCCGCTAAAGTATCTAAAGTTGAAGAAAAATGCTCAACAAAAGAAGTTTCGTGCCTGCCTTAGTAAGCATTTGGTATAAAAAAAGTTCAAAGTATAAGGCTTAAGTTTGGCACATGGAACCGATACATGTTATTCACCCTCATCATTATTGCGTTTTGCCTCTTTGAGATTTTTATCTAGGTGCTCACGCCGCAACGGGCATGCTTATGTGTCTCGTACAAGCCTATGGTATCTATCTAGATTATGTATGTGCAATTGAGTGACTTCATAATATAAACCCTATCTAAGTGGCTTGAGTGAATATAAATCAAACACATTCTCTATGAGAGGTGCTCTGTTATATGTCTATTCCTGAAAAGTTATTAAAATCAGTAAACACTTGTTAAAATCAAAATTTTCTCCACGTCACGATAAATGATTTTTTTTCTCGCTTTAATTGCTTGAGGGCAAGCAATAGCTAAGTGTGGAGGGATTTGATAACGCCTAAATTATACATGTTTTCGGCGGCGTTATTTATATATATTTTATCATTTCTCGTGAACTTTTGATACTTAATAGCATGAAATATATGTAGGTTCACTTGAAGACATTCCGAGCTCAAAAAGACCAAAATACAAGTGTTTATACCCATTGGAAGGCAAGTTAGAAGAAAAGAAAGGGCTAAAGCTGAAAATGCAAAGAAGTACGCCGCACATTTCACCAAGTACGCCGCACTTCCTACCGAGTTTAAGAATTAAAAGAATTAAATGAAGACTGCCTTAACTCACCAAGTGCGTCGGTTTTATACAAAAGTGCGCCGCACTTCCTTGCAGCATTAATGATTCTTGCACCGACATAGACGAAGTACACCGCACATTTTAGAATGTGCGCCGCACTTCGACCCCTTCTCAGCCTATAAATAGAGATGAATTTTCAAGCCATGAGAGATATCCCACACATTATACCATTCATTCAATCTCTCATCCAAAGCCTTTCACACATAAATCTCTCTCAAACAAAGATCGAAGAAGGAAGAACACCATCATAGTATTTAGTAAATAAAGGTTTTAGTAAGATTCGATACTTGTAATGGGTAGAGTTTGATCCATATTCTTACCCGAGCATAGTATGTTTCTTGTTTCTTCATTTTATTTTTTTATGAACTTCGTAGCCATGAGAAGCTAAATCTCTCATGACTACTCGGTGATGTTAATATAATGATTAAGCATTTAGGATAATTGCGATCTTTTTAATCTTAAGCTTATGTTGAAATCCTATCGTGCCTTATCTTAGCAACTTTGATTATATACTCATATCGGTATAGGTCGAAAGACTAGTTGTGAACTATATAGTTTTAAAGATTTATCTATGGTCTTTATCATTTGAAATGAGAAATCCGCTTATGTATTTTGGTAAACAAATTAGATTTGATATAACAGTAACTGGATTATTTGACTGACACATTTGATCGAGTTAAATAGATATAAGTCTTAAGTTAAACAAGTTAATTTGTGAAAATGTTTTCTGACGAGAAGTCCTTTTTTTAAGTTAAAGTCTTAAATCAGAGATCATGATTATATCAATTGCTTAGGAATTATATGAAGTTATCTGAGTAGTCATCTTTATCATTACTGAATCCTTTATTCCAAAATTGTTAGAGTTTATTTTAACTCCAATTATTCGAACATAATCAAATCAATGTGGACGACCTGGTCTTACCTAAAAATTATACTACATACGTGGGTTATACGTTTACCCGTGTGTTTTCATTTATTATCCGGTAAATTCAGTCTTATAAATTTAAAGCTTTTGAAACACATAATTGACGAAGAAGATTTCCATTTGTTATTAACATTTGGTGTAACATTCTAAAAATTCTTTTTTGAACCATTTGAAAATCTTCCACTATTTTTGTTTTTCAAAGCCGAGTCATTCTTGTTTTGCATCAAAAGTATTTCTGTTTTGGAATATTTCAAAGAGTTTGAACGACTTTGCTTTGGTCTCTACACTTGGTTTACTGGTGTAAAATGAGAGTGTGGAGTATCAAAAACTTGATTCCTTTCACTTGAAGTACTTTTCTTTAAAACCTTTTGTGTAGTAGGTGTTTCAAAAGTTTGAGATTCCTTAGAAGACCTCCACACTTGTTTTACCGGTGTAAAACGAGAGTTTGATGTTTCAAAAGATTGATTATTTTCATTTGAAGCACTTGTCATAAAACCCTTTTGAAGAGTAGATATTTTAAACGTTTGAGATTTCTTAGAAAACTTCCTACCTTTTTGAAAAAAATAGGTTGTAAACTGAGAAACCCTTTTTGAAAATGGTTTTAAGAATTCACCCGTGTGAACCTTTTCTGAAACACTTAATTTAGGTTTTGAAGAATTTGAAACTTTGGTTTTTCTTTTTGTTCGGTTAAGAGAATCAAACTTTACTTTTAAAGCATTATATGAAGTTCTCAACTCATGGTATTCTTTTTGACAAGAACGAAGATCTTGTTATGCCAATTTTGATTCTAAAGATGCAATACGTTTCAAAAGCTGATCTTTTTCATTTTTAGGTAAAGATTGTGCAGTGACTGGTTTTAAAAAAATCATTTTGCATAACAAATTTAGAAGTGAAGAATACAAGTAATCTTTGATATGAGATGGTAAGGAACTTAGTGAGAGAGAGTGGAAGGAAGGATGTATTCTAGAGAGAGAAAGTAAGAAACATGTAATTCGTAAGTGAAATGAGAATACAAAACCAACCAACACCCTCTCCAAAGCATGGAGAAGGTATTTATACTTACAAACATACCCGGACATGGGCCTTAATAGGCTTTCTATGGGCCTTTGGGCCATATTAGCTTAATTAACTTAACTACAGGCTTTGACTATTCTACATTGGAAGTGACTGATACTTTTCTTGTTTCTAACAATCTCCCCCTAAGGGAGGTCACTCCAATTTACAAAACTTTAAACCTAGCATACTATGCTTCATCTTTAGTCTTCAGCTCGTAAACTTCATTTCTTGATTTACTCTTGTGAATATGTTGTAGTGATTAGTGACTTTGGGATAGAGCTTGTTCCTTTAATCTTTAAATTGTATAGTGAGAATGTGATACTTCGAGCATCTTGAGATCATCAACCAAGCATAATCTCTTCGCCATCTTAATGAACTTTGCCATCTTATGAAGCTTGTGACTTTAGACCGACATGCTCATACCTTTCTTGATTTGTTGACTTGAAAAGCTTTAATGTTGCATCTTTCTTGAAATTCTTTAACTTTAACACTTTTACCACCTTCGAGAAAGTCGTTCGGTATCAGTGTGAAGGAAACTTTCTTTGAAATTCTTTGACTTTAATTACTTTGTCCTTCAAGAAAGACGTACGGTATCAGAGTAGCGGAAGTCTTGAAACATAACATTGAGTTTCATGATGTCTTTTGTTTGTCGATCTGGTATGGTCATGTGGCTATCCCCCCCCCCCCCCCATAATCTTTGTAAGTTAGAGGGAAATGGGTTACCTTCACTCACATCTTTAAGTTTCCTATAATTAAAAACAGTTAGCAATAAAGCAGGGGGACGAATATGGCTTTGTCATTCGCCCATGTTTGGTTGGAGTAACCTTCGAATCCGTGAGGATCAACCTGTGATCAAGTAGATTCACTTTAAGAAGAATCTCCTTGACAGTATTTCCAGCTGAAGTATAGAATCTTTCTAACACATGTGTATTAGATTCATCAAACTCAGCATGTTCTCATTATCAAAACGAATCAAAGCAGACAGCACGATAAGAGTGAACCAACGAGTTACTATCTCACCGATTAAAGTAAGAAATTGATTTGAAAATCAATTGACGTGTCACTTGCTAAAGTGGTTTTGTAACACATCGAGAGTGTTAATCATTTCAAAATTCATCATCAATCGTCAATTCATAACCTGGAACAAGTTTAATTCATAACCTCGAGAGTGTTAATCATTTCTAGTTGTCACAAGTTTGATTCAAAAAGGAATCGCACAAGTCACCCTCCATGAGCTTGTTTGATGTTGACTCAAGCAGGATTTCCATCTTCATTGTGAATGATATCACTCGGATGTTCTGGCAAAATCACAAGGATAATGCGTAGGACTCTTAGTTTATATCTTGTTATTCACATTGTGTGATTTAGCAAGCTTAATTTGACAAGTCTCCTAATAAGATTCATGGATGATCTCTTTTGGCTCTAGACTCAATAGTGCACTTTGATTTTAGTGATCGGAGGTTGGAGCAGACTGCCACCTTTTCAATATCAACTAACTCGGAGTGAGAAAGTCGATAGAAATGCATGTAATCTCCGTAAGAAATGAAACAAGAGTCTTTTGAGAGACCTTGAGTGGCTAGGGAGGGTTGTGCATAGCGTCACTGGGTCCATGACAGTCTTTAATGTCAGACAACACCTTAGTGTTTCCGACAGTTTATGTATTGACCCGGTTTCTGCCTAAGTGTATGGAGGGCTTCTTTCTTTACACCCTTTATCCTTACATTTCTTTTTCATTCTTCAACCCCTTCAATGCTTACCGAGACTTCATAACTAACACCTTGTTGGGTTTGTACCATTGTTAGCTCCTATCTGAGTCGCAAGATTATTCATTTTCGCAACCTTTTTCTCCTTTTATCATACATAAGGACCTTCTTACACTACATAGTGATATCCTGGTAGATCCATCAGTTCTGGCTGGATCAAGGATTTGAATACCTATACCTAACCACCTTATAACTCCATAAAATTAAGTACATGGTCGGTCTTTTTGGGTATTCCATCACAATCACAAACCAAAATCATTGAAAAACTTCATTCAAAGTATTTGATATAAATATCAAAAGGTTTACACTTTGAATGTTTTTAATCATCACTAAAAGCTCCCCCTTAACATGTGCATCGTAATCATAGTACATGCTAAGTGTGGAGTGCATTGAGTCCATTTTATTTGATCACATCTTTCAATACAAGTTAGATCCAGTTTAATCACATTTTCTCCCCTTATCCAAAATGTTAATCCCTTGATATTTTGGATATCAATTGATAACTTTGGGGACAAAATGTTACACACACTCTATAAGGAACATTTTAATGCTCCCCCTCAATTAATGAGGATATATAAGATAGTGCCGAGTACAATATTTTGAATTTTCTGAGAAATTCTTGAAAATCTTGTACTCGAGCACTCCTTAATATCACCATAAAGTCTACACTATTTAATTACATATTCACAAAGTTATATTATTTACCAGATTTGACCTGAATGATAAGAACATCATATGATAGAATCATATGGTCCTTTGTAGTAACCGAAGGTCTCCTCTGTAAGGTCTTCCACCAACAAACTTTTCTAGACTTCGCATCAACCTCCTGTATTTGAGTTTCTTGTCAATGGCTTTAATCATCACCCGGGCTCTCTGCTTGTCTTGTTTGGTCCATTTTCTCTTCGGCAAATACTCCATTTGAATCCCATTAGCAATATCATTGAGAGAGGTGCGAACATGGTTGAGTGTGCTGTCGCTGAACTTTTGAAGTTATCGGTGCGCATCAAACGATTTCTGTCCATGTCATCTTGATAGATAATTCCTTGGATATCACGATAAGCAGTGTATGGAGTCTTTTTACTGATGTCTGAACGGTATATGTCAGGTTTGGTGAGGTTTATCTTCTTCCGATAGCTTTCAACTGCCAGTTGTAGATCCTCCACACGTTCTTGAATTACAATGCGTCTTGTGTACATTCTCAAAGCCACATTAAGTGCAAACCGTTCATCCACATTGAGATTCGTCAGCTTTCCTTGAATAAGAATAAGTAACATATCTTCAATCTCTTTGCGACGAAGTCTTTTGAAGTCGCCTTCTCGAAACTTGTAGAGCTTATCATCTTGTCTTCGAACTGTGATCTCTTCCAAATGTTTGTAACCAAAGAATTCCATGATCTTGAGACTTGTAACAGCAATAATCCTGTGTTTTGAATAGACGTCTTTTGAAGTTTCCATGTTGGTAGCATATCCATAGAATCTCTGACGTTTTGTTCCCCAGTGATATGTTCCCTAGTAGGCGTGTTTGTCGTAGACGACTTGTGCCTCACTCCATGTACTTCTAGGAATCTTGTCTTCAATCCATTTAATATGACCGTAATCAGCAGCCTTTGTCTTGGTAATTGAAGTTGTGTATTTGCGACTTGAGCTTCCTCCTTTTAGATATTCGAGATCATTGTTTATGAAGTGATCATATGGGATGATTAGACGACCTCGTGCATCTGGAATTAAAGGAAGTGGCTTGCTAAGATCATGAGGATACGGTCTTCTTTTAGGATTATGCTAATCTAACTGATCATTGGTAGCTTTGAATACTTCTTCCAGATGGTATTCTAACTCCACAACACTCTTGCACGTGCCTTTGATGAGATCATATGTTGGACCGGTCAACAGATCTTGAGTTAGATGTTGAATGTTGAGCCGATTCATCATAAAAGCAGAGAAATCGATGGGAGTAGCCAGAAACTCATTGAATGAGGATGTTGTGCCTGAAGCTTGTGCTAACTTAGTCATCCACTGTTGAGGAGGTCGGTTGTCAACCGTCTTTGTTTGGTTCCATTCTCGATCAGGAGTTCGAGAGCCAGATGGATTCCACAATCGTTCATCAACATCTGTTGCCTCTCTGACAGGAGATACTTTCTTCATTTAACTGTTTCAACTCTGATGTAATGTTTCTTCAGATCATCAACCCTTAGATTATGCTCCTCTTCTTGAATGGACTTGCCTAATGATTTTGGTGGAGATCTGGTCGTACCTTTGGAAGAACTTGTAAACTTTGACTCCTTTTGAGTTTCTTCTTTTGATGAATCTTCCTTGCCTGATCTTTGTTGCTTCGACCCATGGTTTGATCCAGCGGAGGGTTCTTCATCTTTGTCTTGATCATCACGTCCTCGCTTTAGAGTCACAACCTCACCATATGAGGAGAGAAGGTCTTTGTCAGAGTTGTATGCTTCGAGTAACGCTCTGTAGAGATTCTTCTGAACATCGGATCTGTCAATAGAGTTATTTTCCTCTATTTTATCCATGAGAATCTTTTTTAACTCGAGTTCTGAGAGCGAAGAGGCTACTGCGTAAGACGTCTGAGGTTGATTGGTTGATCTAACCAACACTTCAGCTCCCAGAGTTTCGGTAACATACTTCTCAACTTTTGTCATAATCTTGGAGGTTTGAGCTTTGACCTGCTCCTTGATTATTCTTTTCATGTTGGAGTCAAGTGAGTTGAGAAAGTCTTGATTCTCTGCCTGAGCTTCTTCTCTTAGCTTGTCTGATTTTAACTAGAGAGCCACGTTTACTTCATCTTTCATCTTGGAAGGAAGATAGTTTTCAACAATACCCGGAATAGATGCTACAACTTTAGTAAATTGATTTGTTTGTTTGAGTTCAGACAGGTCAGACTTTAATGAGGAAACCCTGCATTCAAAGCCGAATAGGGATGCAAAGTTTGGAATCTTTGGCACAATTGTTGTTGGAATTGTTGTTGTTGTTGTTGTTGTGGAATCATGTGTTTGTTGTTGAGGTTGAATGATTGGAATGGGTGTTTGAGGGATGATAGTGGTAGAGGAAGGTGTAACGGAAACTGTTGCATTTGGATTTAAAATAGAGTCGATACCTGTATCCGGAGAAGGATTAATGAATTTAGACACCAAGTCTGATGAAGCAGAGGAGCTTTGTAGTTGCACTACTGGAGGTTCAGTAGTTAGGGTTACGTGAGCTTCTTCCATTTCTGGATTGGTTTGAGCATCTGTCATTTTAGCATCACTTCTACTCGGGTTGATATTCAAGTCTCCGTACAGTTCCCCATTATCGTCATCGCCTTGTTCTTCTCCCATAGTATCATTATCCTGTTTATTTTCATCTTCCTCCGTGAGTTCATAATTAGGTGGTGTTGAAACTTTTTGATTAGAGGTCATGTCATCATCATCATCATCATCATCATCATCTGCTTTTTCTTCTTCTTTTTCTTTTTCTTGATCATCTGCTATGTATGTTGACAAGTTTGGGTGAACAAAATCATCTCCTTCATCATCGAATTCAGTTCTTTGGCTGTCATTCTCTTGATCATCGTCTTCATTATCATTATCATCATTGTCATTATCATTGTCATGCTCCTTATCTTCTTCCTCATCCTCTCCTTAACTAAAAGTCCAAGATTCTTCTTCACTCTCTGATCTGTATTCGGGTACATCAGGAACCTTTGGTTTGTCACCAGCTCCTTCATTTATACCAGATCCGGTTTGTTGTTGCTCATCAGGAACCTTTGACAGAATGTCAACTCCATCACCTGAGCCACTTGCGTGAGAGATATGAAATTCTTTCAAGCTTATCTTAGTTGCCAACTTCATTTGTTCTGCTTCTAATAATGCAACTTCAGATAGTACTGTTAAACATTTTGACTTTGTTGTGGCAGGCTTATTTCCTTTAGCTTAAGTCTTGATTCTTTTACATTTGGAATCTTGAGAAGGCTTTGTCTTTAGAGATAATTCAGAGTCAGTCTTTTTCTTTGTAGCTTTTGACTTGGGAGCCTTTTCACCAGTAGCATAAGCACAGTAAGTCTTGAAAGCTTCATACTCCAACATGGCTTGATGAGTCAGGTGCTGAGGGAGAATAGCACCGTATTCTTGTGTGTCCTTATGTTTTGAAATGACTCTTATGGTGGTGAACATGAAGTCATCCCTGGCATAATGCCAAAACATCTTGTTTCTCCTTGGAATTGCTTGATCCTTTGCCATGAAGTAGTCGACAATGACTTTGGTGAAACGTAGATAATACATGTCATTGTTCTTTTTAGAATTCTTGTTCTCCACTTGAAATACCAAGTCTTCCCATAGTAGATAGACATAGTCAACCTGCTTGTTGTGATACATGCCCCAAAGAATTTGAGCACGTAAGAGGCGAAGACTTTCCAGAGCAGTAGTCTTTCCACTTAGACACTTGTTGATTATGGCAGCAAATGATCTCCAAGGTTGATGCATGTGGTTGACATTGACATCAGATAAAAACTTGATTTCACCAGTGTGTCCAAGATCTCTGATAAAAGATAGAATATCCTCTTCAAGTGGAGGTTCTTCAAATTTCAGACCAGGGAGTTTGGGGCAAATCTTGAGCATATCTCTGAAGGTGTCAACATTCAAAGTATGACTTTTGCCATTTAACTTGAACCGAAGTGAAGAATGATGTCTAGTGACAGTGACCCAGAACTCTTGCATGTATATCTCAGGAACATCAGCAGAGATCTCAAATGCATTGTAGAATGGAGTGAGTTTGAGAGCATCTAACACCACTTGAAGAGTAGGTTCCTTGGATTTGAGATCAGAGCTCAGTCGGAGATTGCTTTTCCCTATCTTGAGACGGTTAGCAGGGGCGACTAATTCATCATCCAGTGCCTTTTGTTGAGTTCTTGTAGTATCCATGATTCTGCTAAGATCAATACAGTTTATGTATAACCAATTTTATACAATATACTATTGAGTGAGCACGTAAAGTGGATTCATGATGTGAACGATGCTTTAGGAACTTTAAGACTTTTTGCACTTATTAAGATCTATTCATTTTGAAATGGCAACTTAAGCTAACTTAACTTGTTTAGAATGAATAATTAACCAATTTTAATTATCTCCCTAATTAAGTTTTTTTAAATTGCCTTTTAAATGAAAATTTGATCTTAAGTGTTTAGGGTCTAAACTAGTTGTACGGTTCCTTAACAAAACTAGTTGTTCGGTTCCCTAACAAAAACTGGTTGTTCGGCTCCTTAGCCAAAACTAGTTGTTCGGTTCCTTAGCCAAAATTAGTTGTTCGGTTCCTCAACCAAAACTAGTTGTTCGGATCCGTAGCCAAAATTAGTTGTTCGGTTCCTAAACCAAAACTAGTTGTTTGGTTCTCAAAGCATACTAGTTGTTCGGTTCCTTATGACAGACTAGTTGTTCGGTTCCTTAGCCAAAATTAGTTGTTCGGTTCCTTAAGACATACTAGTTGGTCGGTTCCTTATGACAACTAGTTGTTCGGTTCCTGAAGAGAAAACTTGTTTGGTTCTCAAAGAACAATGAGTTGTTCGGTTCCTTCTCAAACTTAGTTGTTCGATATTCAAGTGACAACCTAGTTGTTCGATACCAACTCACAAAATAAGTTGTTCGGTTCCAAAGACAACTAGTTGTTCGGTTCCATTTTTAATGATTCACAAACACGACTTTTTAAGCACTCAAACACATTTCATTAGCATACATATGATAAAAGTATCGTTGAGATACTACGATAACAACATTTAAGCCAAACCACAACACGAATGATAAAAACGAGCCATGTATAACATTTTAGCACATTCATTCCCCAAAAACTACACATAATAGTGAGATTAGAACATACACACACATTCAAGAAAGACGAATTAAGTTTCCTAACACAAAACCCATGAGTTTTTTACAATAATTCTCCTAAACCCAATTTTTCGAACACATAATCACTCATATTTGATACATATGTTAAGCACACATAAAACTGATTTAGACAAGTCTTCTACACATCAATACCATCAAAACCCCTCAAACAATTTTAATAATCGAACACTTTTTGATTTTGTGAAACCCTAATTAAAAATTAGGGTTCTTCGAGATCAAAACTTGTGGAAATCAAAATTCTTGCAAGGTTTGAGATGAATGGGATGTGTAGAACAGGTTTGTAGTGTTACCTTAGACTTAAAAACAACTTGAAAAGATGGAATGGAGGTTGGCGATCGTTCGAATGACAATGGAAAGGGAAAAAAATGTTAAGTATGTGTTTGTGTGTGTACAGTGACGGGATGGGTGGGAGGGATATAAAACATTTTTTGTTTTTGACACATTTGGCCCCTCTAGTTTTAATACCCTTTTAATTTTGCATAGATAAGTTTTATAAGGCATATACAAGTTAAACACATAGCACAATTAGTCCCTAATGTTTAAACTATCATACCTATAGACTTAATTTTGCAAAATATTCCCTAAAGGCTTAAACAAGTAACACATAAGGCACACATAAGCTACACATGATGAACTTTCCTTAAAGAATGTTATTCCGTGACTGTTTAAAAACCTTTTCCCTTTAAGCACATTTTATTATGAAGAAGATATTTGACATTTGCTCCCCCTCAAACACTGACCCGTTTTCTATTTAAAGAGCTGTAGTCGTTGTTTGAGAAGTCGAATGTCATTGAAAAAGCATTTTCTGATGAAGCAATGTTATATTTTTGAAAAACAACAAACACCAAAATAAGATTTCTCTTATTTTAACACATAAGTGCACTGACGCGTACACTTATGGAAATATAGGAAGCACGGGTTGTGATGCAAAGTAATCACAAGCCTTTGCATGGTCATAAAGTAGACCATGCCCGAGAATAAATTCCCGTTGAGAGGTCAAGTTTCCTTTTTGACGGAATACTTGCCTTTAAAATGATGTCCGGGTTACTATCTGAAATAATAGCAAGCCATTTGGCATGTTTTGAAAACATTTGTAACTTCTGCTCGAACTTCATTTACAGCCTCGTATCATTATTGAATGACATTTCTAAGACCGTAAATGTTATCGATTTTCAGAAGACATGCCTTTATTACCTCTTTTTATATTTTTTCATTTTTTAATTTTTTCTTTGGTTTTATAGATTTTATATTTTTGTATTTTGTTTTTATAAAAGTTTTCTAAAAATGAAAAATCTTTTTGGTTTTTATGGTTTTATGTATATACATATGATACAGGATATGTGAATAGGTACCACCACTATTCATCAACTTCATCTGCCAATTGTTTCAGAGTCTCCGGCGTAAAACTCCGCATTCCCAGCTTGTTGATCAGAAATTCAATTCTTTCTCGGCCAAGAGCTTTAGTGAAGATGTCCGCCAGTTGATACTCCGTATTGACAAAGTAAAGTTCGATCACCCCATTCTCAACATGCTCCTTGATAAAGTGAAATCTGATGTCTATATGCTTTGATCTGGAATGTTGAACGTTGTTGCAGCATAAGGCAATAGCGCTTTTGTTATCACAGTACATTGGAATTTTGTTGAAACCAAAGCCATAGTCGGTAAGCTGTGATCTCATCCAAAGGATTTGAGCACAACAGCCGGACAAAGCAATATATTCAGCTTCCGTACTGGATATCGCAGCGCTTTTCTGCCTTTTTGATGACCAACTGATAAGTCTATCTCCCAAAAATTGCATACTACCAGATGTGCTACGGCGTGTATCTTGACAACCAGCATGATCCGCATCTATAAATGCTGTTAGAGCAATCGAAGAATCCTTCAGATACCATAGTCCCCGATTAACGGTTCCTTTTAGATATCAAAAGATCCTTTTTACTGCATTTAATAGCTTTTTCGGTAGCGAGCTGATACCGGGCACACATGATATAGCAAATTATAGGTCTGGTCTACTAAGATGTGAGATAAAGAGGGTTGTAACATACCACGTTAGTTATGATGTGACGGATCAACGAATTTCCCTTCTTTATCCTCATCCAGTTTGGATTTCTCCACCATTGGAGTATCTACTGGGTCATAAGAGTCAAAACCGTACTTCTTTAAGGATTTGATTGGTGATGTTTACACCATATATATATAATATATAATAAAATATAATATATATATATAAGTCTAAAAATCAACAAGAGCAATGATACCGAGAAGTAGTATAGAATGTTCCCGGGTCGTTTATCCCCAACGAGGCTGGACTGGAGAATCGATACAGTCGAAGATTTGAGTTTGAAGGAAGGAATTGATTTGAGAAGGTGGAAAAGTCAAATTAAACAATAACAAACAAAAACGTTTAAGAAAAACCTAGAAATTACGAAATTAAACTAGAAAACGAGAGCACGAATCCCGAACAAAGGGGGAAAAACCTAAAATCTTTAAAAATAACCCTACGAAGAATTTTTCACTTCTAAACTACTCTATGGGACAAATAACGAAGAATGAAAAAGACTAGACCGAAAACGGAGTTCGTTTGACCCAAAAACGAGTCAAGACAAAATCCCGTACCCGGACCGTTCTTTAAAAAGTAAAAAGTTGTAAAAATGACCCTACGAAAATTTTTATATTTTTCCTACAAACTAGATGACAAAAGAAAATTTTCTAAAAAAGCAAAATATTTTTTTGATAATTTTTGTATTTTTTATGAATTTTTAAAACTTTTAACGAAATTAAATCATAAAAAATATTAAATGATTTCGAAAAATTCTGAAAAATTTACAAAAAATACTAGACACTATGACAATCCTACGAAAAATAAAAAACACAAAGTTTGCTTAAGAAATAAGCCCGAATAAGCTGTGTACAGCTTATTAAGCTTAAAAGCCAAAATGTGTATAAAGATTAATGCCCTTGAGTCTTTAACGAAAAAGACCCAAGGGCGCAGTGGTAAGGGTGTGTGTTAAAGGGGGACTGTATCGATTGGTCACGGGTTCGAGTCTTGCTCACCCGGACCAATTGTCTTTCCCCTTTTTTTTTCGAAAACTCAAAGAAGCAAAGTTGTTAAGCTCGTGGGGCTTAACAACTTTGTCTTCTACAACTTTTTGTGATAAGCTGTGAATAAGCTTAAAAATGAGCTTAAACTCGACAGAATAGCTTATAAGGCTTAAGAGGCTAGAAAAAGCTAAGTCTTGGTTTGTGGTCGTTTTAAGCTAGGACTTGGACTTAAATAAGCAAAAGGGAGTCCAAACTAACCTAGATAAGCTACAAAAGGCTAAGTGCTTAAACCTAATAACCTGGAGAAAGCTTATGATGACAGAAAACTCTAAATTTAAAAGTATGGGCTTAATAAAAAAGCTTAATGCTTGGGCATTCAAATAAGCTAACAAAAGGGAAATAAGCAAACTAACTATCTAACTTAACCTAAAAAACTATTGAGAGCTAAAATGAGCTTAATGGCATAAGCTAAATAAGCACAAAGAAAAATAAGTAGTCCCTAAACCTAAGTCATTCAAAAACAGTCAAATGCCAAGTTTGGCCTTAAAAATAAGCCAACAAACAAGCTTCTTAAAAGCTGAAACTTAGAGAGCTTATACAAGGGGTTATAAGCTCTCTAAATAAGCCAAGAAGCTTGGGGTTTAGAACACAAAAAGCTAAGAGTGAGAGGCTGAAAGTCTCCCCTTTGCACCAGGGGAGGCTTTTATAGAGGCTAACCTCAAGGGCCTTATTTGACGCTTTAAAAGCGCTGTCAAATAAGCTCTAAACAAAAAATTAAGCTAAAACAGATTGAGTATTCTAGCTTATGGACTTGTGCACAATCTTTTGGCTTTTGAAAATCATAAAAACTTGCTGAAACTTGTGGATGAAAAAGGGCTTATGGATTTGTTAAAACTGTTATAAGCACAGTTGGTGGATTTGACTCAAAAAGTCAAATGACACCAAGGGTTGGTTATAACCTGTTTAACACACTCAAAACACTTACCTTTTGACACTTAAACTCACACCTCAAGTGCTTAACTAAATAAGCACTTGTGGTGTCCCTTAAAAGTCACAGTTTCAAAATTGGTTTTAGAAAACCTTGGAAAACAATTTTTAAACCTTGGAACCCTTAAAAACAGCTTAATACAAGCTTAAAACTTAAGCTTAATCAAGCCAAGTTACCTCAACCCATGCCAAACTTGTATGAGACCATTTTAAGGGCTTATGCCAAACACCTTTAAAGTCTAACTGTCAAATTAATTTTTTTTATCTAAAATCCTATTTTTAAGCTTGAACTGACAAACTTATATTACTCCATTTTATTTCTAAACTATTTGAACTATTTAAACACTAAATTCCTAGCTTATTACGAAAAAATACGTAGTTCTCAGCTAGCGACTTATACTGCTTTGAAGAATTAAAGTAGAAAGTGAAACTAAATGAATGTGAAACTAACACCTAGCTTAAACTTTTGCATATTGAATTAAACTACTAATTTGAAAGGTAATAAAGCACATAGAAAATTAATAATAATAAGCTTTAAATGCATAAGTGAGATGATTTTAAAGAATTAAGAATGAAACCTTGAGATTGTTGTAGTTCAGAACCATGCCATCTATCTGAGTGACGTGGGCTTAAAAATCAAGAACCTAATGGCACTTGCCTTAAACCTGAGCTATAAAGCTCAATAAGCTAATTTAGCTTATTACTCCTTTTTGCTTCAAAGTGATCAAATGAGTTCAAGTTATCATGCTTTCATTATAAAATGAAACAAAATAAATTATTGATGGCTTTTGACAAATTTTGACTGAATTCGAGCTTATGAACAAGAATAAGCTCAAATGAGCTTATTGAGAGCTTATGAAGTAAAGACAGCTTAAATTTTCATTAAAACTGAGAATTACAAGTACATAAAAGAAAGTAGCTTAAAGACAATTAAACTATTTTAAAAAAACTACATAAAGAACTACTCTGGCCACAATGGGCTTACAAGGCTTTTATAGCAAAAAAATACAACTAGGTCTTCTCTCCCTCTTCTTCCTTTGTGTTTCTTTGAACACACATAAAAGGGGGTGTGTTTGTTGTGAGAGTGCAATTGATAGCAAATCATGGCCCTCCATTTTTCTTGAAAACTCAAGTCGACAGGTTTAAACCCTTGATTGGGTTTTGTGTGGGTTTGGATTGCCAACATGGCACATTTGTAGCTGGGAAAGGTGGTGGAGGAGGGGGAAAATGATTATCCATGGGGGAATTTGGTTGCAGGGTAAAAGCGGGTTTGTAAACCCGTGAGTTTAGTTGTGGGAAAAAGGCGGGAAAAATTGTTTGAGAGAGACAGAGTGACAGGGCGTACTTTTAGGGATTGGGCAAACATGGCCCCTCAAAGTTATATGCTTCATTGCATGATTCGTCCTTGTGGTTAAAACCTTTTGGGGACTTGGCAATTTCAGTCCCCAAAGGTTATAATACTACTTACACCACACGTCCTTGGTGTATTACAAGTATGGGGACTTGGCAGTTTTGCCCCCCCACTTGTTACTTTGAGTAGTTTGCAAAATCAGCCCTTGTCTTCTTTTCTCCTCTTTTCTCTTATAAATATAAGTTTAGGGGTTTGGCAATTTCAACCCTTAAACTTATATTTCTTGATTTGTTGACTTTTTGGCTTCGGGGTTGACTTGGGTTGACTTTGACTTTGACCAGTTGACTTTTCTGTTGACTTTTTGACTTGATTGACTTTTCGGCTTCGATTTGACTTTGTCTTTCACAGTCTTTTCCATTCCGAGTCCGGTTTTGTCGTTTTGGCTTTGTTTTTTCGTTCCTTTTCTTAGGATACGTTCCTGAACACACATTAGCAACCATCCAAGCAATATATTTTGGCATTTTAAGTCCGTTTTTTTGGTTATTTTAGCTCGTTTTTAAAGAGTAAGGTATGTGTTATTAAGTACATACCAGATTAAAGGGCATATTTGACATGGTTAATAAGTACTCTAGGACTTGAGGAAAATCTGTATCCTAAGAAAAAATAAGGATGTTAGCATCATGACATCTTAAATTTTGAACACATGTTATAAAAAAATAGGTCACAAAGTTCAGTGTTAGATGCAGCAAAGATGATATATCGGACCATATATTTATATTACCAGAATAGTTCCTTTGTTCGTCTCTGCGCTTATATGAACAATGCGGGATACACTGAACCTTTTGGAGAAGTCTTGGATATCAGGGAGACGAAGACAACATGTCATACACAGGTTGAGGTTGTTTCAACCCATAAAGACTTTCTAAAGCTTTGTACAGTGATTTGGTTTATCTTTTTCCACAAACCCATATGGCTGGCTAACATAAACTTCTTCCCGCAGAGTACCATTCAGAAACGCAATCTTCAAATCCATTTGTTAGACGACCATGTTCATATGAGCAGCAAACGCGAGAAAAATCCTTTATTACGCCTTCTATCTTGCACCGGAGCAATAAACTCTTCAAATATTGTTTCCCTCCTCTTTACAGTAACCAAGGAGCCCATATCGAGCTGTGTTCTTTAGTATACCTCCCAGTTCGTTAGTTTCACTTTGTAGATCACTTCAAGTAAATCATACTTTATTGGTCGGGGTACGAGATCCCATACTTCAAGACGTTTTAAACTCATTTTTTGAGTTTCTTTATTGCTTGCTTCGAATCAGCAAGCTGAGTCAAAGCATCTTTATACGTCTTGGGTTCTACAGTAGTGAGGAATGGCATGTAGTGCTAGTACAGAAAAAGAGGCTTGCTAATGTCAATTGCTGCTTGTGGAAACTGGTCTAGCGAGTTTACCGATTATATTTTCAAGTGGATGATCCTTAGTCCATTTGTTATTGTGTTCAAAAATTTGGTGACCGGGAGGCACATTTGTATGAATAAAATCTAACGATGAACATTGATCAGAAGGAACTTCTGGGAATTAGAATACCAAAGTACAGGATTCTTACCCCATTTGTAATACTTTATTTCATGTTTGTCTTCTTCAAACATCGTTAACAATAACGGGAGGTTAGGTATAGGGTTGTTGTTTGCGAGTTATTGGTGATCGTGGCATCTTGGTCAACTGTAGTTGGAGAAGGTGACCGAATGATTACAGCGGGTACTGGAGGGCTTACTTCATCAATTGGATTCAACAACTTCAGGGGGTTGGGTGATACACTAGGTGGGCGGGATTGAGTAATCATTCGAACACAATGGTTAAAACAAATTCCAGTCAGTTCTTGGAGGTAGTTGGTACAAACGGTTGGTTGAAGGTGGGGGGTTTGGCACGTGTCCTTAACCTGATTGTTGCAAGAAGTCATTTCATGAAGTGGGGGTCGTGAACTACTGTGTTCAGAAGAAGCCATTGAGTCAGCTCATCAAAAGTCTACATGAATTTTCTTTTTGGATTCGTTCTGGTTTATGTGGTTGTAATTCGAAATGCTTCTACGTGTGGGGCTTAACCAAGAAAATACCAATATCAGCCTTTGTTTGTAACTTGCCCCAGAGAAGATTTCCTTATAATTCGTTGGATAGCAGAGAGCACAAATAACATGGAAGAAAGGATAAGTCGGAAGTTTGTCATGTAAATGCTCATATGGTGTTTGCCTTGACGAAGGAGTTTGATGAACGATTTTGGTGTAGATGAGGTAAGCCATGCTTCAGCCATAGAAAATAATGGAGCTTTTGCATAAATAAATTGTTACGAGAAGCTTCATTAGGTATTGATTCCTTCTTTCAAAACGGACACCATTTTGTTGCAGGAGGAGCGAGTCTACAGAGTTCGTGAGAGATACCAACCTTCTCATAATATTCACGCAACGTTTGATTAACAAATTCAGTTCCATTATCTGTTCTGATGCGTCGGACAGGTACTTTAAGTCGCAGTTGGATCATCTTGAGAAACTTGATTATGAAATCTGGAGCTTCATCTTTTGACCTTAAGAACTTAACCCATGTGAATCGTGAGTAATCATCGACAATGACGAGGATGTACTTCTTTCCATTAACACTTGCGACACGCATTGGTCCACAAAGATCCATGTGTAACAGATAGAGTTTTTCTTGATTGGTGTCTTTAGATTTAGGTTTGTGGGGGTTTCTTCTTGCTCTTACCCATGGCACATGCAGAACACAAATGGTCCTTTTCAAATTTAAGCTTAGGGAGACCTCGAACAAGACCATGTCTAGCTAAATGGTTGATTGCACCAAAGTTTAGATGAGACAAACGTCGGTGCCATAGCCAGGACTTAGTCTTTGAGGCCTTTGACAAGAGACATATAGGAGAGGACGCCATCATGTCTCCAAGAGACAGAGTATACAGATTGTTGCCTCGAGATCCAATCAATAAATCATCACCTTCTAAATTACGAATGAAGCAGGTGTGTTGACAAAAAGCAACCTCAAGGTTCGAATCACAAAACTGCCTAACGGAGAATAAGTTGTGTCCAAGTCCTTCCACATAGTAAACCCTTGATATCATAACATTCCCAATCTGATAATCACCATATCCCAAAATCTTTGCCACATGATCATTTCTGAATTTGACTGTACCCAAAAATTTATTGACGAAATTGGTGAGCTGAGAGCGATCTCCGGTCATATGCTTGGAGCAGCCGGAGTCCAAATACCAGAGGACAATTTGGACGACCTGCATTCATTAAGAGAGGAAGATGGAACATCAGAAATTATGGATCCCTAAGATTTATTGGGTTCCTTTTTGTTAGCAGATACAATTGATGAACCTTAGATTTTTTTAACAGGAACAGTCGTTTTAGTGTCTTCCTAGGTTTCCGTGAATAGGAACAATGTTAAAGCAGCTGTTTTTTTTTTTTTTTTTAGTTTTTTTGATTTTATGTTTTTTTTTTTTTTTTTTCCTTCTTTTTTTTTTTTTTTTTTTTTTTTTTTTTTTTTTTTTTTTTTTTTGTTTTTTTTGTTATTTGTTTTTTTTTTTTTTTTGATTTTTTTTTTCGTTTTTTTGGTTTTGATTTTTTTTATTTTTTGTTTTTTATAGTGGTTTTTTTTTTTCATTGTTTTTGGTTTTATTTTTTTTAGATGTTTCTTATTAGAACAATTGTGTTTCCTAAGGCGCTTCATTAGTGGTGGTAATCCTAGTTAAAGGGTACGCATTTCATCGTAGTGAAGGTCCATTCCGTCTAGTAGGTACTCCATATAGATCCAATAGTGTAAACATCTTTCCTGGTTGTTTTCCAACTTTTCTCTTTGTTTCTTTCTTAGTAGATTTGATTTTGCTCGTTCATTCAATTATTGATATAATAAGAACACACAAATCATGATTATCTGAAAGCATGCAAACCATTTCACTTCAACACTATTTAGTTCTAAATTAGCATTAAGGATTGGATTTGCTGCACCATGAGAAGTTTCCTTTAGGTGCAACAACATGATCTTTATTTTTCAAACTAGATTTAACTTTCCTAGGGTGGGCTTCTACTTTATTCTTCTGAGTACTACTTTGTGTTTGCAGAATCTTATCTTTCTTTGTATTGCCTGAAGGTTATGATCCGCTAGTACTAGTAGATGGTTTTACTCCTGTAGAAGACAACATAGGTTTGTTAGAAGTTGGGTTTGATGTAGAGGTCCTTTTTGGGATTGTGTTTCTTGATGATGTGACGGGCTCAGTGAATCTAACCTTTTTGTTTTTGTTCATTGGGGTCACAACCACTAATTATTCTTTAGAATTGTTGATACTAGGGCAGGTTTTACTGATTTTTATAAGCAACTCATGAATTAGTTTAGTATACTTACAAGCAGATTCTAGGGTTGGGTCTAGGGGATAATTTGCTTGAATATGATCGACTAGATCCCTAAGAACTGCAACTTCTTCCTGAGTGTGCTTAATATAGACAGAGTGAGCTGACCTTTTGTTCAACAATTTAGGGGTTATTGGTTCCATATTAATCTCTGGATTACTAGGGTGATGTGTAACTTTATTATTAACTAAATCTTTTCCGTTGAGTTTCTTCAATTCATCCTTAAGAGTTGTAATTACCAAAACTTTTTCCTGAAGACAAGCATTTAAATCAAAATTTTCTACAGACTTTAGATTGACTTGATTAGTTAAGTCAGATTATTCTTTTAACCGAACACGTGTTGGTTTAATCGAGTCATAAAGTTGCTTATAGGTTTGTTTTAAATGCTCATTCTCATCAATAAGCTTTGTCACCCTATGATCCAATTCAATATTTATGGTTTCAATCTCTTCTAAGTCCTGTTTGTTTGATCTTCTCTTATTCATTTTTCCACTGAGAGATTTGATTCTCTCTTTCAACTTCTTTATGACCATGTCCTTTTCTTGGGACTGAGCTTTCAATTCATTTAATTCAAACAATTGATCAAAACTTGGAGCATTTTGATTTGAAATAGAATTGTTCCTTTGAAAAATTTCCTGATTAAGTTGAGTATCAACTTCTAACGAAATGCAATGTTTTTCAAGAGTGGTAAACCTTTTGAACAGTTTATCGTAAATCTCTTTTTCAACAAAATCCTTTTGAAGCTCAGTCTCAAGTTTGAGACACTTTTCACATTCATGCACATTCACAGAGGCAAAATCCATAGAGGAATTTACAATCAAGTTCACAATATCTTTGCTCATCACTTGTTCCAAGAGTCGTTCATTTTCGTTCAAAGCTTGATTCATTTTAACTTCAAATGTTTTTGACTCTACACGATGTTGTTCCACAGCCTGTTCCATTTGATAGAAGACATTTTGGACTTCAGCAAGTTCATCAACCAATTGTTGGTTGAATGTACTAAATAAGTCCTTCAGAGCTTTTACAAATGGAATTATTTCATCCCTAAAACAAGCTTTTGTATGTTCGAAACCCCACGTGCCCTCAGTGATAGCTGTGGGCGTGGTTCTTTCTTTGACTACCACATCAAAGTTAGCAAGATGGTATTTAAGTTTCTTCAAACTCGTATTAACCATGCTGACTTTTGGAAGTTCTTTAGGAACCTCAACATTGGTGGGTCTATCAGAAAGATCGGGTTCTGAGGAACTCACAGAGTTATGCGACCAAAAGGCTTGTTCAGCAGATAATTCAGTTTGTGGAACAAACCGTGTTTCAAAATCTTTATAAAGTTTATTAAGAGCAGCATAATCGATTGGTGTGGTATCAATTTGTTTTATCTTTTCTTGCATCATATTATCCTTATGTTTTAAAAGCATTTTTGAACGACTCTCTTCAGCAAGTGTTAAGGTCTCTTCTGAGTCAGGGATCACAATAGGATTGGTTTTCTGAATTATATCACCAACATATAGCATAGGTTCCAACTGCTGAGCTTTCTTCAGATAGAAAGGATTTTGAAAACCTAGAGCTTGTTTAGTGGTATTATCATAGAAAAACTGAGGTTTCGTCAACATGTGAACAGTTTGTGCAGATTGATCTCTTTTAAAAACGATATTATCTAGGTGTTTGATCTGCTTTTCTAAGGCTATTTCCCTATCAAGGTTTCTAGATTCTTCTTTCTTAAAATCATTTTTGAGAAGTGTAACCGTTTGCAATAAAGATTCCTTTTCTTTTAAATGTTCTGAAAGAGTTCGTTTAAGATGATCAATCTCTACAAACTATGCACATGAATCTAAAATGTTATCTTGACTCTTTAAATCAACGTTTTGTCCTTCTTTCAACACTTTGACTTGTTCCTTATATCTTTCAAGCTCAGCAGTTAAAGTATCATTGACACTTTTATTTTCCAGATTCGTCTTGGTACAATGAACTACTTGGGTTTTTAGTTGTTCAATCACAAATAATATCAAATCATCTTGTTGTGCATAAGAGTTAGAATTTTGAACAGCTACCTGTTGTGATTCAATCAGATACTGAGAATAAGGAATGATATTGCTATCACTTGTTATTTCAGTCTCTGAATAGTTCACAACATTTGACTGTTCAGAAGACGGCATAGCCTACACAACTTGATTAGACATATCATTATTCATATTATCATGATTGTGTACCTCAGAAAGAGCGTCTGAACCATAGTGAGATAAATTCGCCATGAGAGCAACTTTGGCAGTGTTAAGTTCATCACAATCAGAGTCATATGCATCCAAATCATCAGCTTGATAAGCAGCATTGTGAGTTATGACAGTCTGTGTGGCTTGACCTTCTGGAATTCCTGGATCTGCCAAAAATGCGAGTTCCTCCTCATGTAAAATTTGACCACTTGCTTGAGCTTGAACCAACAACACTTTATCCTTAAACCACGAATCATCCCGTTTCCTCTTTGGTTTGTTGCACTGTTTGGACATGTGGCCTTCCCCTTTGCAGTTGTAGCAAATAACCGTTCTTTGTTTTCCAGAATTGTTTCCACTTGCTCCCGGAGTATAAGTCCTTGAAGTACCCGCAGCTACAGAAGTTTGTCTCCCCTGAATTGGTTGTAATGTTACTCTTCCATTATTAATGGTAGCTTGTTGCCTAGGGTTTGACGAGTTTCTCAGCTGGTTATTGGTAGTGGGATAACGGGAAGTGACGACAGCAGTCAAAAACGACATCATGTGATTGATGGCATCAATGGGATCATCACCTTTCTGGAACACTGGAACAATTAAACCTGATTCTTGTTGGGAAAATTTAGATTGTTGATCAACTGAGGGAGGATATTCCAATTGAGGTATAGATGATGATGGAGAATAAATGTTGTGGTAAATTGATGACTGATAATCATTGGATGGATAAGTGATTGAAAGAGGTGTTGATGATTGATGAGTTGAGTATTGTTGAGACTGATAAGGTGAACCATACTGTGGAGACTGATATGATGAAACTTGTGGTTGAAATTGAGTGTTTTGGTGTGAATTTTGATGAGTTTGATAAGGAGACTGGGTCATCCGATGAGTTGCAACCAAAGCAAGCGGGTCTGAATTGCGTTCATGCATTAAACGAACCTCATTTGCATGAAATTCATGTTGTCCCAAATAAGCATGAAGCTGATCGATGTTGGTTGTGTGCAAGTCTCGAACCAGTTTGACATCTGTCACAAATTTGCTCCATTCAGGAGGAAGGGTATTCAAAAACTTTATGTTCACTTGAAATTGTTCCAGTTTCATGTTGTAGATGTTCATGTCATTGAGTAGCAGTGAAAATCTCAAGTAGAAGTCACGAAGTGATTCCCCCTTCTTATAAGCAAACTTATCGAATTCATCATAAAGCTTACACTCCCTTTCCTGTTTCGTCAATGAAGTTCCTTGCATTAGAAGTTGAATTCTTTCCCAAAGTTCCTTGGCGACTTTATGATTGCTAACCAATGCATAGACTTCTGGTGGTAATCCTTGGAGAATGATATTTGTTGCCTTGACATCACAATCAGCTTGAATTGCTTCCGTAGGAGTTAACTCAGAATATTTTTTTGGCCTTGTCATTCCATTTTCTTCAATTGAAGGCCAAATAAGTGGACCATTTTCAACGGATTCAAGGATCATTCATCCATGTTGTCTATTCATCATGTATAACTCCATTCTGCTTTTCCAAGAGTCATACATATCCTTTTCCAACATAGGTGGACGATTGTCGGCACACGAAAGAATCGCTTTGTCAGCAAGAGTCGTCATTGAGAAATGTATATGTTAAAGGATTACTTGGTTGATCGGACGGTGGTAGAAAGTAATTGTGTTTAATGAAGTTGTCTTTTCAGTGTTTTAATTAATAAAACTACACGGGATTTTACAATTCTTGACAAAACCGGGAAAACAATTGAATGTTTCACGGGATTTTACAAGTCAACGAAATAAACCGTATAATTTTGAAAACTTGAGTTGTTCGGTTTCCATAAAATCCAAGTTGTTCGATTTTCACTTGGTCGAGTTGTTCGGTTTCCACACAAGCCAAGTTGTTCGGTTTCTACTAGAGTGGAGTTGTTCGGTTTCAACTAAAGTGGAGTCGTTCGGTTTCAACTAGAGTAGAGTTGTTCGGTTTCTACTGAAGTAAGTTGTTTGGTTCAGGTTGTTCGACTTGAGTTGTTCGACTTGAGTTGTTCGATTCAGTTGTTCGACTTGAGTTGTTCGACTTCAGTTGTTCGACTTGAGTTGTTCGACTCAGTTGTTCGACTTGAATTGTTCGACTCAGTTGTTCGACTTGAGTTGTTCGACTCAGTTGTTCGACTCAGTTGTTCGACTTGAGTTGTTCGACTTAGTTGTTCGACTTCAGTTGTTCGACTTGATTTGTTCGACTCAGTTGTTCAACTTGAATTGTTCGACTCAGTTGTTCGACTTGAGTTGTTCGACTTAGTTGTTCGACTTGTGTGGTTCGACTCAGTTGTTCGACTTCAGTTGTTCGACTTCCACTACTACGAAACCCAAAAACTTAAAAACACAA
>BQNB010058477.1:0-34537 GCA_026074375.1 Tanacetum coccineum | reverse complement strand
TAACGAATTAAAACACACATGACACTCCTAAGATGTAAAATTGAAATGCAAATAAAGCAAGTATTTAGATATGGTCGGGTTGCCTCCCGAGAAGCGCTTGATTTTGTTCGAGTCACGAGCCTGACTTTACCTTAATTTAACAGTTAAAAGGGGAGGTTTACCTACACTTAAGGTCAAGTGTGGGTGATAGTAACGGTACACACCATTGTGGTATGTTGAAAAATTGATTGTTGAATTATATGCTCTAAATGGTGTGAATCCTAACTTTCTCTACTTCTTTTGGCCTAACGGGTAAATTAAGTCCTTTTCCTAGAAAAGAAACTTCTTTAAATTCTAATTTCCAATAATCTTCTATCACCTCCTAATTTGAAAAATCAACACATAGGGATCCACTTTGTCCTAATAAACCCGGTTTAAATCCATAGTGTTTCTTAGGGTTATCTATATATGGGTGATAATAGCAATACATATCCTTATGGTGGAAAGACGCCGCGTGAGGTAAAGGTGGTGTATGAATGGTCAAATTATCTACGCCCTTCATCCTAAAACTATCCAGACTATGTGGTTTGATGGGTGGTTCGGGGCCTCTTTTATCTCCTGACTTGTATCTGAGGGTGGACAATTTGGCAAGGGATTTGGTTGAGGCTCCGGTTCATCAAAACTAGGAACTTCCCTAAACCTAAGAGGAATGTCATGATTACAAGTATTCAAGCCTAAATCCTCTAGCTTCATTTGGTCCAAAGGTTCTACCTCTATTGGGATTCCTATAGTCTCTTCTACTCCTTTCGGGTAAGTTACAGGCAAGATGTATACCTCAAATGATGGGAGGACTTGTGAGGTGCTTTGTGGGCTCGGATTTTCCGCCTCATCCTCTATTATATCTATATCACCTATAGGCTCATCATATGCATCTAACCATTGCATGCACCTAGGTATCTTAACCCTAATCACCTCACTCCCAACTAATTGATCCTTCAAAGTTGCTATTGTTTGGTCAGAAATAGTGCTAGTTGGGGTTTTCCACTGTTTATCGCATTGGACACAATCCTCAATGGTTTCCCATGCTTCTTTAGCACTTAATCCCATAAGGTTCCCACCTGCTGCATAGTTAATATCCCTTTGGGTATAGCTATTGAATGGTCATAAAAGATTTAAATTTGGGACCATAGTCTACGGCCATGATGCGGGACTTTTCGGATTAAGTCTTTGTAACGAGTCCACACATCGTAGAGAGATTCATCTTGATGTTGTTGGAACATCAAGGTATATCTTTAGAATGGGAAGGTTGTGTTTCGTAGTGGGTTTTGAAAAGGTGTGGTTGGTGGTCTTTCATACATCATGATGGTGAACGAAAAAGTGATTTACAAAACAAAGGGAACAAAGAAAAGATAAACTACGAGAAAGCTAATAAAAAGAAAATAAAAATCTCACTTGATAGGAATCTTGTGAGTAGACCTAAGATAGATAGAGTCCGATCCTATACTATTCCCCACATAGCGGTGCCAAAAACTTAATGCGATCGTTTTAACACTCCAGGTTTTACAACTCCATAGGCAGAGTACCTAATCGTTGTAGTGTAATATAGGCAAGACTCGGGGGTTGTTATCGTTTTCTAGGGGAATAAAGTCTAAAGGGTCGAACCAAACCTAACTAAGATCTAAGGGGTTGAGAGAAGATTATTTTTTGTATTTTTATATTTTTATGAAAGCAGATAAAACTCAAGTTTTAGAGGTGGGTTTTGGTTTAAACTAATTAAACTAATATTTAAACTAAACAACTTTTGGTGATAACTTATATGGTAAACGAACGTATTTACATAATCATGCACTACTCTTAGTTTGCTTCTCCTAATCCTATTGCTTTGTCACACTTGTGATGATCTGTTTAAGTATTTCCTGGGTCATGAACAGATTACATGAATCCGCCATCTATGTAATATTCCGTTAAGGCAACGCACAAGTAAGATAGTGTGAAGACTATTACAATGCCCCTAAGAGTACATTACATGCATTAAAACACTTAAGAGGGATCAACCATATTAGAGGTAAGGTAGTATGAAGACTGTTACCGATGGTATCCTTTCTATACACTTGCATTTCCCTAGACATCTATGCTAATGTAATATTTTATAGCTAGTTTTCTAGAGCCTAACACGCACATCTATCACAAGAAGCAATATTAAAAGGATCTACAAACTAAGTTTCATGCAATCATAAGTAAATACTAATGGATCTAGCCTAGCATGTTAAATAAAGGAGAAGAACAATAATCAATCACACAACACATAGACATATTGAATGATTAAAAGATAGATGAACTTCACTTGATTAGAACATGTGTTTATGGCTGATACAATAGGGTTTTAATACCCTAAAAATACCCTAAAATCTGCTATAAATAGTTAGGGTTCATTTCTCAAAAGTTGCATACAAGTTCCACACTAAAACCCTAAAAACGAGTTTGTATATATAGGAAATAGGCCGTGACGGCGTCGCAAGATTCCTGACGCCGTCGCTTTGCCGAATATTCTTAGGGTTTCTTTGAGGCAGTTATGTTCTGATGCCGTCACACAACTTCTGACGCCGTCGCTTGTAAGTTCTGACGGCGTTGCTAGAAATTGCGACGCCGTCTCCAGGCACTATACGCGCATTCTTGAAACCACTTCGTGTAAAGTTATAATCTTGTCTCGTTCCTTCCCAAATTGAGTCCAAGTCATATGTATATCCTCCAAGAGCTTCCTAAATGCTAAAAATACAAAAAGGAATGATTAAGCATATATTTTGGGCATATTTGCATGATTTAGGGGGTTAAATAACCCCGAAAAAGTGTATAAAATGATACCTCATCAATAAACCCATAGCATTCTATGGTAGCTTATCCATCATTTGTCCTTCTGACGGAACTCGGGGATGAAGATCTAACGGAATGACATACCCTTTGGCAATAGATTCGACATCGGCAGAGGTTAGTGTAGATCGGTGGTGGGGCATGTCAAATTTAGGGATAACGGCTACCGCAGCGGGATGATCTTCTTCGGCCATTTTTTATCAGATACCTAGAGAAGGAACAACACTAAGAAAAGATAAGCAAGGAGTGGATATAAGTTTAACAAAGCTGAAGGTCTTGGAAAATCATTCAAAAGAAGATAGTAAAAACACGCTGTAAAAATAAGGAAGAATGCCTATTTATAGAGGAGAAGTGGGTAGAGGAAATATCGTATCATGTCAGGTTGGTGACGTGGCTCAATCGTGGCCCTTCACAGGGAAGTGCCGCGACACGTGTACGATCACATTTCCCCAAGTCAAACAGGCACGACTTTTTAGTTTTTTAACCCATTTGTAATTATGGGTCTTGTCCCATCACAAGCCCACCGACCCAAAAAAAAAAGGTAAAGAAAGCCGAAGGAGATTTTTTTCCAACTTTAAGTATCACATCACTAGTCACAAACTGATAATATGATACTTGGGGGGGGGCATGTCGGTGTAAATGTCCGGAAGGACCTAACCGAAGGACCCATATCCTTCCGAAAGGATCTACCGAAGGTCCCACATCCATCCGGAAGGGTTGCAGAATAATTCACAAGGCAGCAAGACACCCACACTCTTTTATCCTAGATCATCTATCGGCACAGCAGGCAATATGGTACACTTAAAGGAACGCTGCTAATCCAGGATTCACGGGATCTTGTCCCCCACGTGGATACACCGCCTGACAAAGGTACTAGGGGTAGTTCGGCGTAACTATTCCATAGATGTCAGGAACAGTAAGCCTTAACAGTAACTCGGGTAGTATAAATACCTCCTCATTTACTAAGAGACAGACATCATTTACTGCATAACCATACATATTTATTACTTGTGCCTTTCGGCTCTCGCCATATACTTATTCTCACGTCAGAGCTTGGTCTTGAGGTCAAACCCGAGGCGAGGCTAACGCATTTCCTTTCTTGTACATAGGGATCCGAGGGATGTCACACCCCATAAATTTCATGTCATTATTTTAAACTTTTCCGTTCACTATATTGACTTTTATACGTTACGTTTAAATTTAACCTAAACCGGGAAGTTGTCTCGCGTAAAACTGAAAAACGTCATCGGATGCGTTCCGGCTTTGGAATAAGATTAGTATATTTGTTATATGCATTATTATATCATTTCAGAGTGTTACATAGGTCACATACACTTCCGTTTATGATTTCTACGTTTTCACGTATATTTTGCGTTTTTCGCGTTTTTGATCAAACGGAACCCCAGAAACCCGTAATCTTTTCACGTAAACTCTAGTTATCGTATATCTCAGGATTAGAGGTCTAAAATTTCATGGATATCCCTCCCCTCCTCAATTTACACTCATGCACATACTAAATTAATTCTAAGGGAATCTTTTCACTTTAGCTCACGGTCCTCTCCCCCTCCTTTGGCTTGGCTCACCCTTTGGCTCCAAGTTTACTTTGGCTTCACTCCCTTCCCCTTTGGCTCCAAGTTCTTACTCCACTATAAATACTATCCATATTTCATTCCTCATAAATTTTTCACACACCAGCTAACTTAACCAAAGAATTAATACTTGCAAAATTGGCTCACACTTCCTTTCTTTTTCTCTCTTGAAACGACCAACTACAACACCCTTATGTGGGTTCTAGCCATTTTGTTAAGACAAGTCTTGCACCCTAAACCCTAATATTGTCCTATATATACTACCACTTATCCCATTTTAGGTCATTCATTTCATTTCAAAGTCACCAAAAGTTTCCTTCCCCTTTTTCTTGTTCCTTTGGCTACGGCAACACCACAACCACCATAAGTGGTTTCATTCTTCCATTTTTGATCTATTCCAACTATTCTAAGTTCATTACTAAGCTTATCTAAGGTGTATCCAAGAGTGGTTTCATTGATTTTTAAGGGTTTAATTCAAGATCATAAGTTAGGGTTTCTAAATAAATGAGGGTTTTTCACGATCTTGGTGTATGCTATAGATCTAGTGTTCAATCTTATTTCTTCATCATTTGTAAGCCCTTTCTTAAACCTCTTTTTGATTTCTTTATTTTCTTATGCTATTGGTTTAAATCCTATTATTTTTGTGTTAACTTTTCAAAAAGGAACAAGATGAGATGTGAAATAATGAAGTTTTATGCTTTATTTTATAATAATCTTTGATTAAGGAAAGGATGAGAAGATTTGTGTATTGATATGATGATGAGGATGAGAGTAGGTTAGACATAAGAGTGGATTTTGTTGGCTGGATTAGTAGTGAACGGGATTAGGTTAGTATAAGCACTATTGTGAAGTTTGGATGGATTTATGAAGGCGTTTGTGAAATATAAGGTTGCTGATCTGATTTTGTTTTGAGGTTTTGAGAGACTTAAAAATATTTTCATTAGCCGAGAAGGTAGATTTCAGATAGCTCGTTTCGTATATATAGTTTTTCATATATCGAACACTAAAATCAAACTTAAAACGACCAAGTTATGCTCAAATGAAACTCGAAACATTTTTCGGCAAAACGATTTTAATACGATCAGATCAAAAACAAAAATGACCATTTTGACCCCTTTCGAGTCTGTTTCGGCCAAATTGTAAAACACAAACATGACCTAAACTGACGTTTCCCTTTCAAACTCGCGAAAGTTGTGCTAAAAATGCTTTATGAGTGAGATAGACCTAGTTTTCGTTAAGTTATTTTCGGACATATAATTTTAGTTATTAAAACGTTTTCAAGTGGGTTAGGTCCGTTTAGGCTTCAAAAGCCTTAGAAAATATTAATGTAGTGATTTGATCTTATTACGAAGGGTTATGAGTTTTCTAAGAATGATAAAGCGATACCGTTGAATGTAACAATCCGTATTTTTGATCAATGAACGACGTCATTAAATTCACTATTTATTTTTTTCTCTCTCGTGCGCGTTTTGGAATTATAGACTTAACAAATATAGGGGACGGTATTAACATCCCGAAGCTTAAAACTTTCCGAAAATAATAGTTCCTAAAAGTAACTTTATGGAAAATGGTAAATTTCGTAAGAATGGTGTAACATTTATATAAACTTGATGAGTTCGTAAAGACACGTTTTTGTTAAATAAACTAAAGCACAAACACATATGGATGTCTAGTTCTTTTATAAACGTTTTATGCAACGTTTCGTTATTATTTCTCGTTCTAAAGCGCGTCTTATAATTAGGTCGCGGTTAGAGTCGTTCGGTTACTTTGTTCTCCTCGTTGATTTACTATCTCATCGTTTGATTAAGGTGAGTTCATAGCCCCATGTTTTACTTGTTTTATATTAACATTATCATTTTGAGCGTGAGAACATGCTCATTTACAAACTTGTTTAGTCTAATGATTTCAAACTTATTTATATGCTCGTTTACAAACCTTGTTTACATGATTGATTTCACACTCGTTTTACTATGAATACAAGTACTTAAAGCTTTTACGAATACGTTGGTTGCTTTTACTACGGATATGAATACTTTAAACTCTCAATGACTTAAAGCCTTTCTTTTGGAAATAAGTTGGTTACTTTTACTCTGGACACAATTACTTTGCGTTACCTTTTCCTGATTACGTGTTGCCTAAGTTATGAATAGACTACTAATGCTCGAACTATCATGAACCGTTAATTTCTTAATCGACCGTACTGGTTAAGTGAGCGTGAATGTTGTAAATAGATTTATTGAGACTAATTATCCCTATCCGGGTAAGTAGCGCTTACTAGATTCAGGAGACACGAAATTATGGATATGTACCATGTTGGATTTCACTAGGTGATCTTGGTCAGATACCCCTAGGGAAGTTAATTTCTTGTTTGGCATATAATATGCTTCTTTGAATTGAGCCTCGGTGTCACGAGCTTAGCGCAACAATAAATACTTTTTATGTGAAGTTGTATCTGTTATAACTGTCACATGCGTACTGTGAACTTGTGGTCCACACTGCTTTCATTGAACATTTTTAATTACTAAATGCTTTTCATAATACTGTGAGTGAAGCAATATTTAACTAAACGTTTTTGATCCTCGCAAATGCTTTACTTAAACATATGAATTCACCAACTTTATGTTGACGTTTTAAGCATGTTTTTAAGGTGATTAGCTTTGGACTTCTTTAATGTGCTATGTGGAGTCTACATGCAATATGATATCATCTTTTAAGACTTTATTATCATTCATACTCGTTATCTTTTGAAAAATTAATTATGCTTCCGCAACGTTTTAAATTTTATTTCAAATCTTGTAAGACTTATCCATTTTAAATAATTACAACGAGTTATGATTTTCAAAACGTCTATTAGTGGTCGTTATCTCATGCTTTGTGTGATGTATATTATGACGTCACGCCCCAGACACGTATTCCGTCCACGCCCCGTTTGGGGGTGTGACAGATTGGTATCCGGAGCCAAGTTTATAGAGAACCAGGTAGCATATTAGGTCTGGTCTATAACCAGTATGTGATCCTTATGTGCATTTACGTGTGTCTTATACGTGCTTTTTCTATGGCATATACGTGAGTACCATTTTGCCTTGAGCCTGCTATGTTATGGGGTTATCTCTGCCTTGCGTTTATCTTTCCCTACATTTATGTTGCATTGCGTTTATTTTTGTCCTTGAGCCCTATTTTTCTATGAGCTTACATTGTGAGTGACACAATGGTCCCTAAACTTTCCTAAGACATTGTGAGGGACACAATTGTCTCATTTATTTTCAATACGTTGTAAATGATACAACAATCTCTAAAACCTTATCAAGACATTGTTAGCGATACAATGGTCTCTAAACTTCTTAAAATTTTCTCATAATACTACTTTTGATGATATTAAAACTCGACATAGTTTGTCGATTCCATTTGTTATTGTACTATTTGACTCCGAGTTTGAACACTCGCTTTAAACTTCTAAAACGCATACGTCGTCACAAAACTCACCACATAGAAACATGCCAGCTAATTGGAACGCGACTAGTAACTTGTCATCTCGTAACGTACCATCTTGGAACATCAACTTTCAGAACACGGCTCATTAACGTCTCATTCCTTCCTCTTTACTTCTTGTGATTTTGAAAAATTATATCTTCAAGAAGACAACTTCTAAGTTCGGCAGATATCAACAACTCATAACCCAACGTATTGCTGACATGCTCTTTCACCTTGAGCGGAACGAGATCCGAGATGTCGAGAACGAATCACGCATAAAGACCCTTGAGACAGACCACGCCAATGAAGGTCACACGTTTATTTAAAACGTTTCTTTGAAAACTCCTAATGTATTATTCACTTTATGGTACAGATATTTTCACCCTCTTTAATAATTAATTGTTTATACAATTAATTTCACATATTCCATTTTAACATTCTTGATATACCATTTTATTAATATGTGCTTGTTTTAGCCATCTGATATTAATTCTCTTTAATAATTAATTGTTTGTATAATTAATTCACCTATCTCGTTTAGCATCCCTCATATATTGTTTCTTTGAGGATATGCCTCTTTCAACTATTCGTATTTGGTCTCTCGTTTGCATCGATTAATCGTACGGATGGCTCTCTATAGTCTTCTGGTTCATGATCTATTAGAACAAATGAATCTCTACATTTATTTTGTTGATCGAATAATTCTTTACGTTCATTTCCTTTGACTGTTACTACATTTGTACGGACATTCTTGATATTTTATGATCTATTGTTTTGTTATTTTACTAATTAAAATCATTTATAAAGCTTATAAATGTGTTTGTCATTATTTTATCTTTGCGAAAAATTGTTTATATTGAGTTAGATTTTTTTTCTTTTCATGGAATTTGATTTGGTAATTCTTTCATTTGCATTGATCAATGATCATTACTTCTTTTTCATAAATACATTTCATCTCTCTTCTAGCATTCTTTACTTATACATCATTGTACCCTAATAATAAATCGTTATACTCAATATAACCTTTTTACATTGACAACTACTCCCTTTGGAGATTTGTACTTCATCTTTGATTCCTTCGTTCACATGTATTATTTCATTCTTCGATCTTGATGGGTAATACTACTCGATATGTACTTCTTTGATCATTCGTACAACTCATTAGTTCTCATTTTTGTACTTTTTTTATCTCTATCCTTTCTTTAAGGATTCGCATAACATTTAATCCGTACCTACATTCACATCGCAGATACTTTGTATTTGTCTTTTATTTTATTTGGTATTCATTTTAAGTATTCATTTGCTATCCCATTTGATTAGTTTGTTGAACTCCTCGAACACGTTTTAACACATAACCTACGCTAAAGTATTAGAGACATCACCTAGGCAGTACAAGGTGCGTTGTGTTTATCGACTACGAGAGTGAGAAGACTATACCGACTATAGAGGATACACTACGAGCTCGACCACAGAAGCAATTGGAATACTAATCCATGTTAGTAGGATTTTCTTGCAACAACAGTTACCGCACCGACAACAAGGTCGCACTGTTCGAGACACTCTACGACCAAGAGTGTCAATCACCCGTATTCTGGACCAAGGTTGGGGTGGTCGAGTTACTGGCCCCGACACTTAACCGTTAAACGACTAAGAAGATCATTTGAATATGCAAAAAATACAAGCTGCTCGTAATCACCGACATAGTTACGCAGATGTGAGGATACGTTTTGGCAAACAGGGAAAGCCGAACCCACGTCATATTGGACCTTTCAAGATCATTGCCAAAGTTGGAACTGTTGCCTATCGACTCGAACTCCCATATCAACTTAGCCGAGTCTATAGTACTTTTCACGTCTCGAACCTGAAGAAGTGTTGCTTGACGAAACACTTGGTATTCCGTTAGATTAAATCCAAATCGATGACAAACTCCACTTAATCAAAGAACCGGTCGAAATCATGGATAATGAGAAAAACGTTTGAAGCAAATCCGTATCCCGATTGTTAAATTACGTTGGAATTTAAGAAGAGGTCATGAGTTCACTTAGGAACGTGAAGATCAAATCCGAAAGAGATATCCACGTCTTTTCGTCGACCCTAAACCATCGTTGAATACTACACCTTGAACTTCGGGACGAAGCTCTTTTAACGGGGAAAGTATGTTACACCCCGTAAATTTCCATGTCATCATCTTTGACTTTTTATGCATTAGTTTGACTTTTATATGTTACGTTTAAGTTTGACCCAAAACCGGAAAGTTATCCCGCGTAAAACTAAAAAACATCATCGAACGTGTTCCGGCTTCAGACTTGGATTAGTCTACGTGTTATATGCATTATTTTATCATTTTAAAGTGTTACGTAGTTTACGTACACTTCCGTTTGCGATTCTTACATTTTTCGCGTACAATTTATGTTTTTCGCGTTTTAGGTCAAACGGAACCCCGAAAACCCGCCACCGTTGCATGAAAACCCGAGATATCATTTCGTACGTGTTATAATGTCCAAAATTTCGTTCAACCTCCCCCCTCCAACTCCAATTACACAAAACACACACATACACACTCTAAATTAATTCAAATGGAATCTTTTCACTTTAGCTCATGGTCCCCTCCCCCTCCATTGGCTTGGCTCACCATTTGGCTCCAAGTTTACTTTGGCTCCACTCCCTTCCTCTTTGGCTCCAAGTTCTTACTCCACTATAAATACCATCCATATTTCATTCCTCATAATTTTTTCACACACTAGCTAACTTAACCAAAGAATTAATACTTGCAAAATTGGCTCACACTTCCTTTCTTTTTCTCTCTTGAAACTGAACCAACTACAACACCCTTATGTGGGTTCTAGCCATTTTGTTAAGACAAGTCTTGCACCCTAAACCCTAAGCGGTTCTCATACTTTCTTTCAAACAAAAATCACCAACATCTTTCTTCTCCTTCTCTTTGTTGGTCACGGCTCTAAGAACAAACCCTTAGGGGAGGTTGTTTTTCTTTCATTTTCTCAAATAAGAACTCATTTTTTTTTTTTGTTTTTTGTTTTTTTTTTTTTTTTTTTTTTTTTAAAAGTCATATCTAAGATGATTTAAGGTGTTTCCAAGGTTCATTTCATTAATTTTCAAGATCATTTAAGGTTTAAGAAATTAGGGTTTCAAAATAAATTTGGGGTGTTTTTGCAGATCTTAGTTGTACTGATATAGAATCTAGAGTTCAATCTTTATTTCGTGTCATCATTTGTAAGCTCTTTCTTGAACCTCTTTTTGATTTCTTTATTTTCTTGTGCTCTTGGTTTAAATCCTATTGTGTTTGTGTTTACTTTTAAAAAAGAAACAAGATGAGATATGAAATAATGAAATTTTATGCCTTCTTTTATAATAAATTTTGATTAAGGAAAGGATGAGTAGATTAGTGTGTTGATATGATGATAAGGATGGGATTAGGTTAGACATAAGTGTGGATTTGTTGTTGGATTAGTCGTGAACGGAGATTAGGATTAGATTAGGCACGTGGATTTTGGGATTATTTTCGACAAAACATGTTGCTGTCCAAATTTAGTTTTTAGGTTTTGGGCAACTTAAAAATGTTTTCATTAGCCAAGAAGATAGATTTCGGATAACTCATTTCGTATAAATAGTTTTTAGGTTTTGAAACATTTTTCGGCAAAACGATTTTAATACGATCAGATCAGAAATGAAAATGACCATTTTGACCCCTTTCGAGTCCGTTTCGGCCAAAGTGTAAAACACAAACATGGCCTAAAATGACGTTTCCCTTCCAAAGTCTCGAAAGTCGTGTTAAAAATGCTTAATGAGTGAGTTAAACCCTAGTTTTCGTCAAGTTATTTTCGGACAAATAATTTTATATATGAAAACGTTTTCAAGCGGGTTAGGTCCGTTTAGGTTTCGAAAACCTTAGAAAATATTAATGTAGTGTTTTGATATTATTACGAAGGGTTAGGAGTTTTCTAAAAATGATAAAACGATATCGTTGAACATTACTAAAAATAGTAAGTTAGTGCGAACTAGCGAGATAGAAATGAAATGTAAGCGTTAAGAGTTTCGTTAGTACGTTTATGGAAATATGGATACTACGATTATAGGGGACGGTATTAACGTCCGGAAACTAAAAACTTTCCTGAAATGGAAACTTTCCTAAAATAGTAACTTTCTAAAAATGGCAACTTTTTGTAAGAATGGCGTAACGTTTATATAAACCCAATGAGTTCGTAAAGACACGTTTTTTGTTAAATAAACTAAAGCACAAACACATATGGATGTCTATCTCTTTTATAAGCGTCTTACAATGTTTCGTTATTTATTTCTCGTTCTAAAGCGCGCCTTATAATTAGGTCACGGTTAGAGTCGTTCGGTTACTGTATCCTCTTTGTTGATTTACTATCTCATCGTTTGCTTAAGGTGAGTTCATAGCCCCACGTTTTACAACTTTTACTTTACTACTTTTGGGGTGAGAACATGCTCGTTTACAAACTTGTTTACTCTAATGATTTCAAACTTATATATATGTTCGTTGCAAACTCGGTTACATGATTGATTTTGAAATCTTGTGGTCCACTCTTGTATAAACTTAAACCTATGAATTCACCAACATTATGTTGACGTTTTAAACATGTTTTAAACATTGGACACATATGCTTTACGTTTTTCCCAATCTTGTTTACGTGTTGCCTAAGTAGTATTGAAACTTGTATGCCCGAATTGTCATGAAGTGTTAGTTACTTATGATCAATTAGATTGGTAAGTGAACGCGGGTGTTGTAAATAGATTTATTGGGACTAATCATCCCCGTCCGGGTAAGTAGCTCTTACTGGATCAACGGACGTATAGCATGTCGAGTGAGACGATGAAGCACCATGATGTCACCCATCAGGGCAAGTTTATTAAGCATTATTCATACTTCCATTACATTTAGCCTCGGTGTCATGAGCTTAGTGCAACGTAAATACCTTTTATGTGAAGTTGTCTCTGTTATAACTGTCACATGCGTTTTATAACTTGGGGTCTACGCTGCTTTCGTTGAACGTTTTAAATTGCTAAACACTTTTCATAATACTGTGAGTGAAGCAGTATTCACTAAACGTTTTTTATTCTTTCAAATGCTTTACTTAAACTATGAATTCACCAACTTTATGTTGACTGTTTTAAGCATGTTTTTCAGGTGCTTAGCTTTAGACTTCTCTGATGTGCTATGTGGAGTCTACGTGCAATATGATACCATATTTCAAGATTTTTCTTATCATTCATACTTATTGTCTTTTGAAAACTTGACTTACGCTTCCGCAACGTTTAAAATTTCATTTTAAATCTTGTAAGACTTATCCATTTTTATTAAATACAACGAGTTATGAATTTCAAAACTTCCATTAGTGGTCGTTCCCTTGATCTTGTGTGATGTATATTATGATGCCACGCCCCCGGACACGTATTCTGTCCAAGCCTCGTTTGGGGGTGTGACAGATTGGTATTCAGATGCAAGGTTATAGAGAACTAGGTAGCATATTAGGTCTGGTCTATAACCAGTATGTGATCCTTACTTGCATTTACGTATGTCTTATACGTGCTTTTTCTATGGCGTATACGTGAGTACCATTTTGCCTTGAGCCTGCTATGTTATGGGTTTATCTCTGTCCTGCGTTTATCTTTTCCTACGTTTATGCTGCGTTGCGTTTATTTTTGTCCTTGAGCCCTATTTTTCTATGAGCTTACGTTTGTCTTGCGTTTATCTTTTCTTTGTAGTTACGTTTTCCTTACGTATATTTTCCCCACCTATTTATATAGAAGATGTCTATATAAATACTAAACTTTTCTAGGACATTGTGAGTGACACAATGGTCCCTAAACTTTCCTAAGACATTGTGAGAGACACAATGGCCTCGTTTATTTCTAAAAACATCGTGAGTAATACAATGGTCTTTAAAACTTGTCATGAGTTTACATAATACCATTTTGCATAACCTTGAAACCCGTCACAAACTGCCAACCCTACGTTATTTTACTATTCGACACCGAGTTTGAACACTCGCCTTGAACTTCTGAAACGCAAACGTTGTCACGTAACTCACCACATAGAAACATGCCGACTAATTTTAACGCGACTAGTAACTTGTCATCTCGTAACGTACCGTGTTGGAACACCAACTTTTGAAACACGGCTCATTAACGTCTCATTCCTTCCTCGTTACTTCTTATGATTTTGAAAAATTGTATCGTCAAGAAGACAAATTCTAAATTCGGTAGATATCAATGACTCATATGCCAACGTATTGCTGACATGCTCTTTTGCCAAGAGCGGAACAAGATCCGAGACGTTGAGAACGAATCACGCATAAAGACCCTTGAGACAGACCATGCTAATGAAGGTCACGCTTTCTGACTAGAACGTCATTGGGAACGACTCAACCAATAGCCCCCATTCCAAAGAGAAAATCTTGAACATCATAGCTAGTGATGACATTCTTATTTAAAACATTTCTTTAAAAACTCTCGATATATTATTCGCTTCATGGTACAGATATTTCCACTTCCTTTAATAATTAATTGTTTGTACAATTAATTTCACATAACCCATTTTAACATCCTTGATATACCATTTTATTAATATGTGCTTGTTTTAGCCATTTGATATTAATTTTCTTTAATAATTAATTGTTTGTACAATTAATTCACATATCTCGTTTAGCATCCCTCCTCATATATTGTTTCTTTAAGGATATGCCTCTTTCAACTATTCATATTTGGTCTCTCGTTTGCATCGATTAATCGTACAGATGGCTCTCTATAGCCTTCTGGTTCATGATCTATTAGAACAAATGAATCTCTACATTCATTTTGTTGATCGAATAATTTTTTACGTTCATTTCCTTTGACTGTTACTACATTTGTACGGACATTCTTGATATTTTATGATCTATTGTTTTGTTATTTTGCTACTTAAAATCATTTATAAAGCTTATAAATGTGTTTGTCATTATTTTATCTTTGCAAAATTTTGTTTATATTGAGTTAGATTTTTCTTTTCATGGAATTTGATTCAGTAACCCTTTCATTTGCATTGATCAATGATCATTACTTCTTCTTCATAAATATATTTCATCTCTCATTCTAGCATTCTTTGCTCATACATCATTGTACCCTAATAATAAATCGTTATACTTGACATAACCTTTTTACATTGACAACTATTCCTTTTGGAAAATTGTACTTCTTCTTTGATTCCTTCGTTCACATTTATTATTTCATTCTTTGATCTTGAGAGGTAATACTACTCGATATGTACTTCTTTGATCATTCGTACAACTCATTAGTTATCAGTTTTTGTATGTCTTCTTATCAGTACATATATTCTATCCGTTCTTTAAGAATTCTCATAACATTTAATCCATACCTACATTCACATTGCAGATATGTTATATTTTGCCTTTCATTTTATTTGGTTTTCTTTTTTTATCCTATTTGATTATTTTGTCGAACTCCTCGAACACGTTTTGACACATAACCTACGTTAAGGATTTGGAGACACCACCAATACGGTACAAGGTGCATTATGTTATCCACCACGAGAGTGAGAAAACTATACCGACTATGGAGGATACACTACAAACTCGACGGTAAAAACAATTGGAACATTAATCTACGTTTACTAGGATTTCTTGCAACGACAGTTACCGCACCGACAACAAGGCCGCACCGTTCGAGACACTCTACGACCAAGAGTGTCAATCACCCGTCTACTTGACCAAGGTTAGGGTGGTCGAGTCACTAGCACCGATACTTAACCATGAAACGAATAAGAAGATCATTCGGATATGCAGCAAAATACAAGCTGCTCGTAATCACCGACAGAGTTACGCAAATGTGAAGATACGTTTCGGAAAACAGGGAAAGCTGAACCCGCATTATATTAGACCCTTTAAAATTCATGCTAGAGCGAGAACCTTTGCTATCCGACTCGAACTCCCAAATCAACTAAGCCGAGTCCATAGTACTTTTCACGTCTCAAACCTAAAGAAGTGTTTGCCTGACGAAACACTTGGTATTCCGTTAGATGAAATCCAAATCGATGACAAGCTTTATTTCGTCGAAGAACCTGTTGGAATTATGGACCGTGAGGTCAAGCGTTTGAAACAAAGCCGCATTCATTACGTCAAGGTATGATGGAATTCAAGAAGAGGTCCCGAACTCACTTGGAAACATGAAGATCAATTTCAGAAGAAATATCCGTATCCAATTGCTAATTTTGCACCATCGTCGAATGCCACAACTTGAGCTTTAGGACGAAGATCTTTTAATGGGGAAAGTATGTCACACCCCGTAAATTTCGGGTCATTATTTTTAAACTATTATGTTCATTATTTTGACTTTTATACGTTACGTTTGAATTTAACTTAAAACCGGGAAGTTATCCCGCGTAAAACTGAAAAACGTCATCGGACACGTTCCGGCTTCAGACTTGGATTAGTCTACGCGTTATACATTATTTTATCATTTTAAAGTGTTACATAGTTTACGTACACTTCCGGTTATGATTTTTATGTTTTCGCGTATAACTTATGTTTTTCGTGTTTTTGATCAAACGGGACCCCGGAAACCCGTAATATTTTTGTGTAAACCTTAGATATCATATGTCTCGGGTTTAAAGGTCATAAATTTCATGTATAACCCCCTCCTACTCTAATTACATGAAACACACACATACACACTCTAAATTAATTCAAATGGAATCTTTTCACTTTAGCTCATGGTCCCTTCCCCCTTCCTTGGCTTGACTCGCCCTTTGGCTCCAAGTTTACTTTGGCTCCACTCTCTTCCCCTTTGGCTCTAAGTTTTTACTCCACTATAAATACCATCTATATTTCATTCCTCATAAATTTTCACACACTAGCTAACTTAACCAAATAATTAATACTTTCAAAATTGACTCACACTTCCTTTCTTTTTCTCTCTTGAAACCGAACCAACTACAACACTCTTATGTGGGTTCTAGCAATTTTGCTAAGACAAGTCTTGCACCCTAAACCCTAAGCTTGTCCTATATATACTACCACTTATCCCATTTTAGGTCATTCATTTCATTTCAAAGTCACCAAAAGTTTCCTTCCCATTTTTTCTTGTTCCTTTGGCTACGGCAACACCACAACCACCATAAGTGGTTTCATTCTTCCATTTTTTTATCTATTCTAACAATTCCAAGTTCATTACTAAGCTTATCTAAGGTGTATCCAAGAGTGGTTTCATTGATTTTTAAGGGTTTATTCAAGATCAAGAATTAGGGTTTCACATTATTCTGGGGGGTTTTTCAAGATCTTGGTGTATGTTATAGATCTAGTGCTCAATCTTATTTCTTCATCATTTGTAAGCTCTTTTTTGAACCTCCTTTTGATTTATTTATTTTCTTATGCTCTTGGTTTAAATCCTATTATGTTTGTGTTAACTTTTCAAAAAGAAACATGATGAGATATGAAATAATGAAGTTTTATGCTTTCTTTTATATTAATCGTTGATTAAGGAAAGGATGAGAAGATTTGTATGTTTATATGATGATGAGGATGGGATTAGGTTAGACATAAGAGTGGATTTTGTTGGTTGGATTAGTAGTGAACAGGATTAGATTAGTATAAGCACTATTGTAGAGTTTGGATGGATTTATGGAGGCGTTAGCAAAATATAAGGTTGCTGATCTGATTTTGTTTTGAGGTTTTAGGAGACTTAAAAATGTTTTCATTAGCCGAGAAGGTAGATTTCAGATAGCTCGTTTCGTATAGATAGTTTTTTCATATATCGAACACTAAAATCGGACTTAAAACGACCGAGTTACGCTCAAATGAAACTTGAAACATTTTTCGGCAAAACGATTTTAATACGATCAGATCAGAAATGAAAATGACCATTTTGACCCCTTTCGAGTCCGTTTAGGCCAAAGTGTAAAACACAAACATGGCCTAAAATGACGTTTCCCTTGATCCCTTCCAAAGTCGTGAAAGTTGTGTTAAAAATGCTTTATGAGTGAGATAGACCTAGTTTTTGTCAAGTTATTTTCGGACATATAATTTTATTTATTAAAACGTTTTCAAGCGGGTTAGGTCCGTTTAGGTTTTGAAAGCCGTAGAAATTATTAATGTAGTGATTTGATCTTATTACGAAGGGTTAGGAGTTTTCTAAGAATGATAAAGCGATACCGTTGAACGTTACTAAAAATAGTAAGTTAGTACGAATTAGCGAAATAGAAATGAAAAGTAGGCGTTTAGGTTTCGTTAGTGCGTTTATGGAATTATGGACTTGACAAATATAGGGGATGGTATTAACATCCCGAAACTAAAAACTTTCCTAAAATAGTAACTTTCTGAAAATAGCAACTTTTCGTAAGAATGGCGTAATGTTTATGTAAAGCTAATGAGTTCGTAAAGACACGTTTTTGTTAAATAAACTAAAGCACAAACATATATGGATGTCTAGTTCTTTTATAAACATTTTATGCAACATTTCGTTGTTATTTCTCGTTCTAAAGCGCGTCTTATAATTAGGTCGCGGCTAGAGTCGTTCGGTTACTTTATCCTCTTCGTTGATTTTCTATCTCATCGTTTGCTTAAGGTGAGTTCACAGCCCCACATTTTTACTACTTTGCTTTACTATTTGGGGTGAGAAACATTGCTTGGTTTTAAACATTGGACACAAATGCTTTAGTTTTTCCCAATCTTGTTTACGTGTTGCCTAAGTAGTATTAAAACTTGTATGCCCGAGTTATCATGAACCGTTAGTTACTTATGACTTCGTTTGAGGGTTTTACTATCTCATCGTTTGTTTAAGGTTGAGAGTGCGCATTTGAGCGCTCTATGTTTTACTTGGTGTTATTTATAGTGTGTAACCCTTATAGACTTTTGGCGTGTGAGAACATGCTCATTTACAAATTTTTGTGTGTACCTTTAATGAATTGAATGGCATGAAGGACGCGCTTACGTTTATGGTGTCATGCGGACGTTTACAAAGAATCGTTTTTTTGGACATTGATTAGATTTTGGTCGCTGTGACGTGTCGTTTTATCAGATAGAGGAGAATACGCCAAGGTACTTAAAGCTTTTTGACGGGTGGTGGAGTGTGTGAAGTTGATTGTTACTAATAGGAGAATACTGAATCTTTAAACTCTTTACAAATACGTTGGTTTGCTTGTATAGAATGCAAGTACCAGTTTAAGGAAACTTTTGAGACATTATTGACCTCATAAATAGGTGTACCTATATATTGCCTTAGCGGTAAGGTATGCACGCAACTATCATGAAAGCCGGGTTTGTGAATTAGGCATTGGGGTTGTAGAAGCATGAGTGTGATGGTGAAGATAGATCTGAGATTTGGGAGTAGGTTGACGCACCACCAGCCACGCGAGTAATTTAGAGTGAGTAATGTGGCGCAGTGTGGGGGTGGCTTTGCATTTGTAGGGAGCACGTTGGTTGTTTTTTGTGCAAAACAGGCGATTCTGAGATCGGGAATCTAAAAGACTAGGATGTACAGACAATTTGGTTGAGGCTTCGGGGCTGTTCTGCATGTGAGTCTGGTAGGGTACTATGCATTAATCCATTTGTTATTGAATAATCAAAGATTTAGAGAGATTTAGTGAGATCTAGAGAGAGAAAGAACTAAAAGAAAATCGTGCAAAAGGGTTGTGAAATCAGTTGGAGATGACCCACTATTTATAGGAGCTGAAAGCTGACAGTCTAGCAACGGCGGTCCCGGCGGCCCCAGATATATTAGGGGGCCGCCGACCCTATAAGGGGGCCGCCACTAGACTACGCTCCACTTTTTGTCTTTTTGTGGGGAAGGTTGTATCTGGTATAGAAGCTTCCATTTTGGGGGGAAAACCAGATTTCAAATTTTATATTTAAATAAAACATTTCTTTTATTAAAAAGTATTTTGTGTTTATTTATTTTTGTGAAAAATACTTTTGTAGAAATGTAATGGTTAAGAAACAAAATATTTTTCTTTGATCATCCTACAAGTTTAATTTGTTTGTACATACCTTATGTGATTTACGTCGGATGCAAACAAATATCGGTGTTGATGCAGACTTGAGACATCGAGTGTTGTTGATGCATGTATGCATTGATGATTTGTGATTACGAGTAACTTGCGTACTTTACGTTATGTATTACAAGTTACATGTTTGTCATCACCAAAACATAAAGAGATCGTATAGATTAAATATCGTAATATTTGCACTACCATTTTTTATTATTAAATTAGTTAATAAAAAAATAAATTGTGTTAGAGTTTAATGAGGTGAGGTCCTCATTGAGTATGAATAAGTGATACCACCCCTTTTAGGTAGGATTCACTTTTCATTCATTTAGGCCCAATTTTTTGTAAACATATTGAACCAAACAATTGAATAAGGGAATGAAAAGATTACTTGAATCCGAAAGTAGGATAACAAACGCCCCCTAAATGTGTAGCAAAGAAGTGTTGTCCTCCGTCAATACCGGTCGACTGTTTTGAAAATGTTAAGAGAGACTTTCCAATTTTGATGTTGATTGCTATGTAAACATGCTACTTAAGCGGAATTAGAGTGTTTGGCGTGCTACATAGCCAAGTTATCTCTTCTCGAGTATAATATGTTGCGTTATGCACCTTATCTTGTTGCTGCCTTCGCTATTTTCCCAGTAAGATTTAAACTTGTTTCATCACAGAAATCTTGGGTATGTGCCATTCAGGAGAATTATGTTTTCAAACACCGGATAATAGTAGAATCATAGTACCGAACATATACCATACTTGAATATCATGAAATTAAACACGTACATGATAACATTGAAAAGGGCTTGTCGCTTGGTATCTGTACGTCTTTCTCCTTAGCTCATAACATTTTGGAAACAATCGACTGGTATTGACGGAGGACAACACTTCTTTGCTACACATTTATATTGTTTTATATAAAATTGATCACTAGAATAACTCAATATGCTATTCCAATATGTCAATTGAGTTCACAATATAATTACAACTTGGCTCAGTCGGTACCCACCTTCGAAAAACTTATGAGCCCACTAGACATATTTTGTAGACAAAAAGTAAAGGGTGCGAATTCTATATATTTTTTTAATCTGAAGTTAATAACCAAAACAAACAAGTATAACTATAAAAATAAATAAAGAAACTGAATGGCACATACCCAAGAGATAACTCGACTATGTAGCTTTGTTCGTGTTTTTTATACGTAATCGATCGATCTGTTCGTTGTGTTTTCTTAAAAACCCTTTTTATGGTTTCTTTATATGTAATCGATCGATTTGTTTGTGGTTTGATTTCTTACTTGCTCGTTATTATCTCATGCCGACATGATTTAATACCCTGTCCTTAGGAATCTGTCTTGCTTTTTGAAGTGGTTTAGTGCTTAACTGGAGTTCTGATTTTGGGTTTTCTTTGTTTCTACTGGGTGTACGTATCGGTTTACTTGATTCGTGAGTTCATGTGCTGGTGCTGGTTGCGTTTCTGCATGGTTTAGGTATGGAAAAGGGTTTTTTGACTACGAAAAGGAGAGGGAGTAGTAAGGGTGTTAAGGAGAATAATGGTTCTGTTGTCAACGCTCCTGCTACGGTTATTAGTGGTATGGATTCTGGTCTGGTCTCATCCAGTGTGAAGTCTACTTTGGAGAATTTGGGTGATATTGTTGGTAAGGAAAATGAAGGTCTGAATTCATCTCCTATTGGTATTGCATCGTATCCTTCTATTTCGTTTGTAACATTTGTAAAAGGTGATACTAGTCGTAAATCTGTTAACTTTATACCTTAATTACTCCGACCGGTAATGGTGTAGAAGTTTTCATTACTAAGGAATCCGTCTGTGTTGTGAATGAACGACTTAACAATACTGTTTACGAGGTTTTTTTAGGCAAACGTGTGGCTTATCCTGTTGTTGAGAACTACGTTAAGAATACTTGGAGTAAATTTGGTCTTGTCCATGATGATTAAAGATATGTTTTTCTTTAAGTTTGAGAACGACTTAACAATACTGTTTACAGGTTTTTTTTAGGCAAATGAGTGGCTTATCCTGTTGTTGATAACTACGTTTAAGAGATACTGGAGAAAATTGTGGTCTTGATCCATGATGAATTAAAGATATGAGTTTTTCTTTAAGTTCGACTTAAAAGACGGATGGAAACTAATGTTTGTAGAATGGTTTGTAGTTAATTCACAATGTGCCATTGATTCTTAAAAGTAAATACCAAATGCGAATATTATGAAGGAGGATGTGTGTAATATCTCAGTTTGGGTGAAGTTCTATGATATTCCCATTATTGTTTTTACGGATGATGGGTTGAGTGCTATTGCTACTGAACTTGGTATCCTTTGATGTTGGATTCTTACACGGCTGCTATGTGCACCGATTCGTGGGGTAGGGTAAGTTATGCTAGAGCCATGGTTGATCTTCAAGCTAATATTGAGTTAAAAGACACTATTATGGTTTCTGTTCCTAAATTATTTGGTGAAGGGTATAATACAAGCACTATTCGTGTTGAGTACGAGTTTGCACCTCATAAATGATCAATATGTCAGGTTTTTGGTCATGTCCTAGATGAATGTTCTAAGAAAATTGTCTCATATGTGTTGCATAATTTGAAGAAGCCTACACATGATATTAAAGGAATCCCCATTGGTTCAAAGCCTACATCTAATTTCATTTATTGACCAGTCCAATCTACTAAAAAGACATACAAGGCTCATGCAAAACCAAAGGTAACAAAGGCTGATAACGCAACTACTTCTAGTTTTAATTCATTTGATGCTTTAAATACCTTGGTGGATGAGGATGATTGTGGCCGGAATAAGGGAAGGGTAATCGGAAAAATGATATCAACATGAGTGTGCCTAGCAGCTCGTACTACAAGCCTCCTATTGGCGTAGTTTCTTCTGCCCACGGGTCATCACTCGTGGCATTTGGTAGTCTTAATACTACCTCTCTAGTAGAAAGGATTAATAAAATCAAAAAAATGTTTGATGGGAAGCTTATGCTTGTGGATGATGATGTGAAGCCACTGAATAAGGTTGATTCTGATCTGGTTGATTCGGATAGTGAAAGTGATGTTGAAGAGGCTTACGATAAGACTGCTCAATTCATGTCTATAGGTGTTGAATTAAATGAATATCATATAAACAAATATAAACGCAGTGGAACATGTACCTATCAACGGATCCATAGAGTCATATAATCAATCAAATAAAAACAACAAGAGTAATACCTTTATAGCGTGATCGGTAGAAACAAATAGTGACCTTCACCTAATACACAAACCACACAATGAAACCAAGTGATCAATGGAGATCACCTCTATGGTTGATCCACACTACACTTCCTTGTATACCAATTAGATGCTAGTCTTAACCCCGTAGCCTTGTAACACACCTTGAATGAACTAGATTAAAAGAATTGGATCAAGAAAACTATAAACCCTAGATGGGGAATAGTTTTGAGCCGTGTATATTGAGAGAGGAAATAGGGGAGAGATTTTAGTAATTGGTTATCAAACAATGAGAAGATATCTACTATTTATAAAACCAAAACTTGATCTTATCTCCTCCTCCCTACAGCTCATATGGCCGACCCCTTTATAGGCTTCAAATGGGCCTCTGATGTGTGCTTAAACACACATCATTTATACCCCAAAAAACATAATAAATTGGACTAAAAATACTAAAATATGGATAATTATCTTTCAAATATGTTTGTTTGGTGTTTTTATGTCTCGCAGGTACTAAGGATTGAAAACGGAGCAAAAATGGTGATTTTTGGGCTTGACTCTATCAAGTTTGTTAATACAAATAATGTCTAAAAACGTTATTTATATTTTTCGACCTCTCAACGTTTTGATAATAACAAAATGTAAAAGTAATAAGTACAGAGCAAAGGTAGAGCGTCTAGCAACACGCCAATGCCCCCTGAAACATATGAGGATAGTTTCTTAAACATATTATTTTAAATGGTTTAGATATCAATCATCCTTTATTTACAGATATTATGTTGAACATTAGACACGGATCTAGAGTCATTCTAACGTTTAACTTTCTATTTCTTGATATAATATTGAACTAGATTACCAAATTAATCAAGTATCATCTTAATTACATTTGGGTGTGGCCACACATACATCTGTTCAAATCATCAAGGGGCCTAGTAGTATCTAACTCCAAAACATGTGGAGGAACAAATCCTATTTTGACTGTACGTGTCTGTCATGTGTTTCACATCCCTCCTGAAAATAGCCTTTATAGCAGCTTTCAATAGGTCAGTGTTGAACCATATTAAAGATTGACATTCCATAGACACAAAACCTACTTGCATCTCAAGTCTGAGGATGAGAGACATAACCACACTTACGAGATTCACTATTGACGCCGATGCCATTGTGTAGAATTACTCATATTTTAGGTTCAGTCCCAATTTCAGCCAATGAACAACATATGGAGTTTGCGTATCATCTTTTAATATACTTACTAAATAAAATATGACCAAACAATCACATTTGCCTTCATTCAAGAATGCTCCCGTTTCATTAACTAAAAAGGACGATTTTAGAAAAAATAAATAATTCATCGGATTTTAAGACATGCTAATAAAGACCCAGTAATTATAGAATGAAAACAATCACACCAAGTATATCATTTCATAATGAAATAAAAACTATTTTACATCCCAACTATTCAAATACTAAAATAAACAGATCTACATGAAACTACCAGCTGGTCTAAATCTAATGCTCCTAGCACGCTCAACATGTTTGGTGCAAGGCATTGGCTTTGTAAACGGATCAGCTAAGTTGTTATCTGTATGAACTTGGAGAATACGAATATCACCTTCTTGAACAGCTTCTTGAATAAAGTGATATTTTCATTGAAAATGTTTGGCACCCCTTTGAACACTAGGTTCATCAGCTATGGTAATGGCACCTGTATTGTCACAGTACATATCGAAAGTTATCAATGCAGGGAAAAGGGGGGGGGGGGGGGGGGGGGGGGGGCAAGGGTGGGGGGCCGCCCGCACTCCACGGCCTAGCCCAGAATTGAATTTACGTATCCAAATAGCTTTTATTGCAGCTTCAGCAGCAGCTATGTATTTCGCTTCCATAGAAGACATTGTGGTAGTGCTTTACTTAGAACTTTTACAATCAATAGCGCCTTCATTTATTACGAAGACATACCTCGTCTGAGATCGAAGGTCATCTCGATCAGTCTCCCAACTAGCGTTAGTGTAGCAAGTAACACTAAGCTTAGTTATGGAATCACCACCATAAACAAGAAACATATCTTTAGTATTCTAAAATACTTCAGTATGTTTCTTTACAAGCAGTCCAGTATGACTTTCACCTGGATTGTTAATTGAGTATCTACTCGTTAAAGGGTTCTGATACAACGCTAATCAGTCTAGTTCACCTGTACAGGCGAACAATTATAAACCTATAGCCAAAGCATAAGGTATTCCTTTCATTCGCTTTACCTCTTCCGGTGTAGAGGGTTCTTGAGATTTACTCAAGTCTACATTGGTTGCATTAGAATAGTTCCATGTTTGGAAGTATCCATCTTGAATCGTTTCAAGATTTTATCAATGTATGCATTTTGAATTAAACCAATCAATCGCCTTGATCTATCTCGATAGATCATGATTCCTAAAATTTATGCCGCCTCACCTAAGTCTTTCATGGCAAAACATTGTCTAAGCCAGGATTATACATCTTGTAGCATTGGAATGTTGTTTTACATGAGTAATATATCATCGACATATAAGATTGGGAAGACAATGATACTTCCACTAGCTCTCTTATGTACACATGGCTTCTTAGGATTTTGAGTGAAACCATACTTTTTGATCTCATCATCAAATCTCTTGTTCTAGCTCCTAGAAGCTTGCTTAAATCCATAGATGGATCTTTGAAGCTTGCATACTCGTCTAGGATGCTTAGGATTCACAAACCCCATATAAATGTCTTCGTTTAGATGACCATTTAAGAAGGCGGTTTTGACATCCATTTGCCAAATATCATAGTCATAATACGCTGCTATCTCTATAAGAATCTTAATATCTTTTATGTCTGCAACAGGCGAGAAGGTTTCATCATAGTCAACCTCATAGGTTTGAGTGAAACCTTTTGCTACAAGACGAGCTTTATAGGTATGTATATTTCTATCCATATTGGTCTTCTTTTTGAAGAGCCATTTACTCCCTACAGTCTTACAGTTAGGAGGAAGATCAACCAAGTTCCATACTTGGTTGTCTTTCATGGACTGCATCTCCGCATTCATAGCTTCAAGCCATTTTTTGGATTTAGGATCCAACAATGCAACTCGATAGTTAGGAGGTTCACCATGATCTCCTAACTCATGTTCCTCAGCATCGATATAGAAACCATATCATTCAGGTGCTTGAGGTATCCTTGCGGATCTACGAACAGGAATTACATCAGTTTGAGGGTCTACATCATCTTGTTCAACCACAGGTTGATGTTGGCTAGTGGTCTTAGAAGGTTGTGCATCTTGCCTTTGAATTTCATCAAAGTCTACAGTGCTCCCACTTGCTTCTTGTGATATGAGACTGGTCTTAAAAAACTCAGCATAATGAGCAACTAAAATTTTATTCTCAAGTGGGTAGTAGAAGTAACCCATTGTTTCCTTTGGGTATCCTACGAAGATTCACTTAATAGATCTGGATTCAAGTTTGTTTGGTGTGTCTCATTTAACGAGGGCCTCACAACCCCAGACCTTCAAGTAAGACAGATTTGAGACTTTCCCGTGCCACGTTTTATATGGTGTCTTGTTAACCTTCTTTATTGGAACCATATTGAGTATGCGTGCAGCAGACTCTAGAGCATAGCCCCAAAAGGACATTGGCAAAGTAGTTAGACTCATTATGGATCGAACCATGTCAAGCAAAGTTTGATTTCTCCTCTCCGACACACCATTATATTGTGGCGTGTATGGGAGTTGTGAGATAATCCAACGAATCCTCAAATGATCTAAAAACTCTTGACTTAAATATTCACCTCCTCGATCCGATCGAAGTGCTTTTATAGTGTTTCCGAGTTGATTTTCTACTTCTTTTTTAAAAGTCTTGAACATTTCAAAGACTTCATGTTTATGTTTGATCAAGTAAACATAACCATATCTACTGAAGTCATTAGTAAAAGTAACGTAGTAGTTAGCACCTTCTCTAGGCGTGGTTCTAAATGGTCTATATATATCACTATGTATGATTCCAAGTAGATCATTAGCTCTTTCACTTGCATGATTGAAGGGCTTTCTTTCCATCTTGCCAGATATACAAGAAACGCATACGTCAAAAGACTCATCATCAATTGACTTAAGAAGCCCATCTTGTTGCAGCTTCTCAATGTGTTTCTTGTTTATATGGCCAAGACAACAATGCCATAGAAAAATAGATCCAAGTTATGCTTGGATTTCTTGTTGCTACATATGTAAATAGAACACTCATTGGATATATGATTATGCATATCCATCTTAAAAATGCCATCATGTGGAATAACATTAAAATAAAATACATTATCCTTAGAAACTGAAATAGCACTGTTATCCATAAATTTATAACGAAAACCATTATCTCATAAACGTGAAAGTGAAATAACCCCTCTAGTAATAGAAGGGGAAAATAACAATTGTCTAATACAAGAATCATTTCACTAAGGAGGATAATATCAAAGCTCCCAGTGGCTTCAACATCTGCACTGTTGCCATTTCCAACATATAGATCCAAATCTCCTTTATTTAACTTCTGATATCCTCTAAGCCCTTGGATTGTATTACAAATGTGTGTCCCACAACCAATGTCATAAATCCAAGAATTACTTTTAGGAAAAGATAACAGTTCTATAGTGAAGATACCTAATGTGCCAGACGTGCTGGTTTTGTTCTTCTTTAACTTTGCCAAATATAGAGGACAATTCCTCTTCCAGTGTCCAGTCTTGTGATAGTGGTGACACTTAGTGTCCTTAGTAGGATGCTCCTTTTTTAGCGGGTGGGGGGATCTTATGCTTGCGGTCATAAGCCACCTTGATTTTTCCCTTGCCTTTTTTCTTTCCCTTGCCATGTGCTTGCGATTTAGGTTTCTGGATTTGACCTTGCCTTATAGCTAGGACAGCAGGAGCTTTCTTAAGTGTACTATTTTCTGCAAGTTTTAGCATGGCATGCAATTCAGGTATAGTCTTCCCCATGTTGTGCGTCATAGTCCTTAGATAGTGAAGTAAGAATCAAGTTCACCCCAAGAACTAGAGGCATGGGATAGCCGAAGGTCCGTTCCATCCTAAATCCAATAGGCATTCATCTTCAGCATGTAGGTGCTAACAGATTGGCCTTCCTCCTTCTTGTAAGCATGAAATGCCTTGACAGTTTCAAACAGTTCTTGCTCAGCTTGTTGTTGGAATATAGTTTTCAGTTCCTGTAGGATCTCAAATGCGGTGCGGTCCTCCAAGTTATTTTAGATCTCGTGGGTCATGCCCACTAGCATAAGACAAGCTACTTCTTGTTGTTCAGTGACCCTACGGGTGTAGGCATTGCGAATATCAGCAGTTGCAGTGGTAAGAGGTGCTTCAGGTAAGGCCTCTTCCAGGTGGTGCAACTTTTTTTCATTCCTAAGGACAATCCTCAGGTTACGATACCATTCCAAAAAGTTGCTACCATTAAACTTCTCTTTATCGAGAATTAACATGATTGAGTTGTTTGTGGTTTTGCAGCTATCTACAAAATAAATTTCAAATTTTTAGTATTTTCAACAATTAATCCTTTTAAAATTAACTACCCAAGTTTATAATATAAAACAATTAATTTTACGAAAGGCTAAGATCCTCATTGAGGTTCCACGATCACATCAGTTGATCTGCTAGCAATGATAGATTCAATAAGTAGGTGACGTTCACCAATTACAAAAACTTGTTCAATTCTTAGACCATATGGGACTCATGACATTAGTAACCGAGTAACTAATGTCAAGCTGGCATGTTTAGTCCTATCCTTGCTTCGAGTCAAGGTCTCACCTACTTAACTTGATTAAGTCATCCAATGCGAGAACATGTGAGAATATATCTAGGTCTCACGCATAGAGAATAATCACCTTAGGTTACAATTCACCTACGTCTCACGCAGAGTGAAAAGCAATTGCAAGTGATCTCAACTAATTGGATGGCATGACTTAAATTTGACGGGTATTATTTTGATGAATACGTGATCAAAAGTGTGTACGAGGAAGCATGCATTCATCCATCGTAGCACAAGTTAAAAACCAATTTTAACTTAAGTCTAATCATTGTTTTACTTTTATGTGTGTCAAGTTATCCATTTAAATGCTAATATATAACCTAGTTGGAATAAATATTAGATATGGACAATACATAAATAAATAACAATCATAACTAATTAAGTGTTATTTATAATAACAAAGATTTAGTTTTAAATCATATTTAAACTTTAAACAAAATCAAAGATTAGTTACTAAAATGTGTATGTTGTTATAATTTTTAGTTTTATAAAAACATTTACCACTTATATACATTCCAAATATATATAAAAGTAAACAAACACACAACCAAAAGTATGCAAAGCCCCAACCGATAAAAAAACCTATGCTTGGTTTCATGAGCCATCACGAAAATCAAGAAGTCAACTAAAGGTTAATCACACAACCACAAAGAGGGATCCCACTTGCTCCAAGAACCATCATGAGCAAGTGAAACCCTAAATGAACATGATGCCTAAAACTGCAAGAAAATTTCAGCTGACTTCACGGACCTAAAACTCCTAGAAGGAGTCTTCCCTAATCCGAGCTCCAGTTAAAGAAGTTGTAGCACCATGAGTTGTGCACCTGCTCCTTATAAATGAGCTTCTAACTCCATTGAAAACTCCGGGAAATCCATTTTTAGTGGAAGTCACTCTAGCAGCTCCGAATTTCACTTTATGCCTTTAACTCTTTCGCCATTCGAATTCAAACATCGATTACAATAATTTTATGATTGAATGCATTTATCCTATCATCTAACTACTGTAAAATGCCCAAACAATGGCTACAATAAAAATTAAAGCATACAAAAAGAAGCCGAAACAATGGCAAAACCTAAAACTAAAATTAAATGCAATTACAAGCGAATCAAGTCACAAGTGGTCAAAGTTTTCGTCGGCTTTGCATACAAAAAATAATAATACCATAATATCATGTATTAACAAGGTTTTGGCTAAGTCCATGGCCAAACATGCATGTATTTTCCATGGATACAAAATAATTAACAAAAAGTAAATTGTTAACCAACGAATCAAAGAAATAAATTAACTAGAATTAAAACCCTGATTGGTACGTGTAACCAATGACTTAAGGATCATTATGTACTGTATTAAACACCTTATAATAACCATAGTATCACAAAAAATGATGCCCAAGGGGCTGATTTAAAACCGATTCATGAATCGTTCTAAAACGCGCGATTTAGGTCATTTTACACATACCCGATAACAAAACCAATTAAGAAGGCAAGCAAATGCTATGGATCAAAAACACAATCATAAGACCCATAAATTGCGAAATAATTCCAAAAAATAAGCCCTAGGGGCTGTTTTAAAATTATCCTTTTGAATCCATTAAAAATACGCGTTTTTAGCCATGTTTACGCATACACGATGATCATATGGCATCATATGATGGCTCGTGATACCACTATAGGCGCTGAATTAAATGAATATCATATAAACAAATATAAACGCAGCAGATCATGCACCTATCAATGGATCCATAGAGTCATATGATCAATCAAATAAAACATCAAGAGTAATACCTTTGTAGCGTGATTGGTAGAAACGAATAGTGACCTTCACCTAATACACGAACCACCCAATGAAACCAAGTGTCAATGGAGATCACCTCTATGGTTAATCCACACTACACTTCCTTGTATACCAATTAGATGCTAGTCTTAACCCCGGTAGCCCATGTAACAAACCTTGAAAGAACGTAGGAATCAAAGAGTGGATCAAGGAAAACTATAAGACCCTAGATGGTAAAAAGTCTTGTGAGGCCATGTATATTGAGAGAAAATAGGGGAGAGATTTTAAAATTGGTAAATCAAATAATGAGAAGATATCTACTATTTATAAAACCAAAACTTGATCTTATCTCCCCCTCTCTAAACCCCATATGGTCGGCCCCTTTATGGGCTTCAAATGGGCCTCCCATTTGATTTCCAAGTCTAATAGAATAAGTACTTTACTTAGTTATTAGAAGCCCAATAGTAAACCCGAGTTACGTGGGTTATTTATATACCGTAAATACAATAAACATGATATATAAAATGGTACCTCAGTATATATGTGTGTGACCCCATAGGCTCACATGTGTCCAGTCGTATAATTATTTATTATGACACGAGCATACTCCAACACCTACTTGGCAGTCACATAGGCTATTTTAGTCCTTTTACACATATACACAACAAAAATTCATTTTAACTTCACACGTATCAAAATCTCATTTCACTCCTCCTATTATTTTCTCTCTACCAAAACTTATGGCATTTTCATAACATCTACCGCCACCCATCATGTGCCGCTACCATTCACCACCTATAAACTCATCCCACCACCTTAAGAACATCAAACACATCCCTACCACCTAGAGCCTAACAAAAACATTGGGCCACCACCACCTCCAGCAACTGCCTCCAGCAAACCACCGTTGGTCACCACTACCTTCGCTGCCAAACACATACCAACAATATATTTGGAAACCTTAAATGTCATTTACACGGAAACTAAGGAAATATTTTGCACAATAAACCTGTAAATATTGGCACCATATGTTTAAATATATAAAAAGAGATGGGGTGTTTGAGATAACTTATTTTTTAGGTCTATGAGCTTCTAAATAAATAGATGTATAGATCGAATGTACTTGATCTGGTAAACAATAACCAAATATGGTGATGGTTGTGGTGGAAGGTTAAGATTATGGTAGGGACGTTGGCGGGTGTAGATGGTGGTGAGGGGTGGACGGAGTAGATAATGGAGGCAGGAGGTGTTGGACATGTGGTGGTGGTTTGGTGGCAGAGGTGGTTGGTTGTTAGATCTTTAAGATCTTTGTGGATAAAATGTTTAGAATGTATTGGTTTGTAATTTTAAGGTTATAATTTTGATGATTAAAAATGAAAATAAGTTTAGGTATGTTTAAAATCTTTTGTGTGTGGTTTGTTTTGATTTTTGCTATTGTATGGAAATGAGGATTGATGGTTTGGTTATGGTTGTGATATGTGAAGAAGATGAATAATATTGTATTGATGATAAAGTGGGGTTTTGTTTTAGGAAAAACTTGGTAGATGATGAAGAAGACGTGAGGTATTGACTAAGAAAAAAAAGGTAGCATCTTACCAGGTGACATGGAGTTTACCAGTTGGGTGGGTAAGAAAATACCCTAAGAAGTACAAAAACAAACTTTGGTGTTCACAAAAGGAAATTTTTTGAAGTGTGGGGTTAGAAAAGTGTTTAGTGGTAAGTATGATGATTAATTTGATGATTAACCCTAATTAAAAGTGTACTGAAATAAGTTTTTAGTAGTTGAGTTTACATCTTTTCTCTCCTTTTTTTTCTTCTTCCCTTTTTTGTTGAAGCAAAAAGTGTTGTGGAGGCGCGGTTGCAAGACGTATTTAACGAATGCAATAATACTTGGCAAACATGAATTTCAGAATCTATTTTAGTTTTTCTATGTATAAATACTTGGCAAACTTGAAATGAAATCATACTTGGAGCTTAGTAAACCTTAGACACAAGTATATAAGGGTGATAAAAGATTATAAAACTCATATGCATATATTTCACTTCATATTGTAAACCTAAAGCACCTTATTATTAAATTAGGTCGTGGTTAGGATACTTTGACTCGTTTGTACTCCTACTACCACCGAATCACCTATTTTCTTGAGGTGAGTTTCATAGCCTAAATTTTACTTGTTTTAAAATACTTTAGGTGAGAATACACTGCTTGCTTTTACTTACGGACACAAGTACTTTAAACTTTTATGTATTGCCTAAGTGTTAGAAACACATAAAAGTGTTGATTACATGGCCATTTATCTAAGTTTAATAAAATAGGGATTAACTAGTGCAAATAGGGAAGGACTAAGTTATAATATGTAATAACCCTTAATTGCTTCATAGTCCCTCCTTCCTTTCTATAAAAGGAGGGCTAAGGAAGGGTTAAGTATTGGTGACCTATAAATAAAAGAATACGAACCTTTACAAAAAAATTGATTTTTTTCACCCACGAGAATTATCTTCCATAACTTTATATCAGTCATTTTTAAAATAGTAGAATCATATTAGTTAATAATGTAAATCATTTTAAAAAAATAATTTTAAATGAAATTTTCATAAACTTATTTTAAATATAGTCTTCATAAAAAAAATCAAGGGATGGCTATAAAAGAAATGTGTTGCATATTATTTGTATAATTCAATTTAAAACAAAGTTTTCGACACTTAACAAATATCTCATTAAATACAAAAATCACTTCAACATTATTATTATTTCAAAAAAAATTCCATAGTGTGTTACTAACAGAAACGCGTGACTCAAAACAAAAGACACTATTATCTCGAAAAGGGACTTCAAACACCTTAAGAACTTCAATACCAAAATATCATTTGAAAACGAACACGTACCAACGAAACTTAAGAAGAAACATCAAGAACCGACTAAATCGTAGAGACTCACTCATAAAAATGATCAAAGAACAAAAATCAAGAGCACCCTTACTCTTGACAAAAGAAGCAAATCGAAACGTTGAACGGAGGACATAGAACACCAGTTCTATCATAATACCAACAAGGAATACTAACACGAGAGTATAAAGTATCTCGACGGACCCGAGCTATTCAGACCAACATAATGAATTGCAACTGATAATTACCAACCTGTGATCCACGATAGAACGGCCAAACAATAGATAGAAAGGAAATCTTACTATCCACTCAACTATCCAAAATACATCCCATCATAACACATCTTACACTACCACATAACACACAACATCGATCAATGTAATCAAGGTCACAAGTCCACGTGTGTGATGCCTTTATAATTATGTTGGCCACCATAATTATAATTGCATCTTTTGCACACGTATACTTACTCCCAAGACTACACATCTCGACGATAACACACATTTATACAAATGTACCACATAGAAAATCTTATACATTTCTAACATAATGCTCCATCAAAACAACACATATACACATAAGGATAAAATCCTAAAACAATAGAAAGAAGGACGAAGATTCCAAACCCTAAATACGGAAAAATCTAAGTGAATTCACCGAAGACCGCGACGTGTAGAGATAACAAATGAAATAAACTTATGTTGGGCCTCGCTCGGGTTTGACCTTGCTATCATAAGAGTCACCTGACTCCGCGGGACCAGTCCTACTAAGCATCCGAGAGGAAATCTGGATCGACCTCTTCTTTAATTCTCCTAACATCTATCCCTCCTTTGGTTCCTTGAGACGCTCCTCTTTAATCGGCTCCCATTATACATCTCTCGTTGTCGAATCAGTCACAAGTCGAGATCGTACTCATAAGTGAGCAAGAAAACAAAAAT